>VWZN01009801.1:2081996-2140166 GCA_013396955.1 Regulus satrapa | reverse complement strand
CGGCGGGAGCCGCCGGCGGGGCCCGCACGGTGCGAGCGGCGCTGCCCAGGCCGGGCACGACAGCCCGCGGGTGCTGGGGGTTGTCGGTCACGTCCCAGAAATCAATATTAGAAAGCTGTGAGATGAACTGGGGAAAAAGGCTTACCAACTGTCTGAATCTCTGGCTTTAAGAATCAAACACTAATTTTCGGGGGTTCTTCCTTTCTGCACTGCTTCTGGGTTACAGCACCCCAACCCGCAGGCCTGCCACCTGGATTGACGGGAGGCGCCAGTGTTTGCACCCTCCCTAGAATTCTTAAATCCATCCGTAATTACTCCCCTCCAGACCATGATTTCTCAAGCTCTCTACTGTTTGCATCTTACTCTTGGTTGTTCTCTCTCAGTGCTACAGGCTGGGAAAATGCAGATGGGAAGGAGATTTCTCTGATAAATTCCCACCGCGAGTGGTGGATGGGAAGGAGCCGGAGCCTCCCGGACCGTGCTTTAGGTGACCAATAATGGGAAAAGCAGATTGTTCATCTTAGCTACTGCAGGGATTTGCTCAGTACAACTGCTGTGCTTCAGAAATTTGGTGTCAAAACGGACTTGTGCTCTAAGTTCAGCAGAGGAACAACTGAACTGTGTTTAGTTATTGCCCTTAACTACAGGAGGTGAAGGAAGCTGCACAAAGATCTGTGCAACTTTTAGCGGCAGATTCTTCTACTGTGACATAAATACACTTAACTAATGTAATGTACTTAGTAACTTCCAATTTAACTAAAATACCCTGTTTTGACCTGTGAAAAACCCTACCAGCACGTACCCACAGCTCTGCACCAGGGGTAGGGCAGGGAGCAGTTCTGAGGCATTGTGCAGAGGCACAGCAGACGCTTCAGCAATGTTTCAAGTACACTTTTATTTTCCCTCAGATGTGGTGCTAGAGCTAATTCATGAAAACACACAATGTGAAGTCTCTGCAGGCCTGGTGGGTGTTATTTACAGTAATCTCTTATGTCTGTGCCTTTGCTTCTTCCTCCGTTCCCCAGGGTAGTGAGCCATGACAGCAGCTGTGGTCAGTCCTTCTCTCCTTTATTTCATTTTTCTTCACTGGTGAAGCACTGTGGGCTGTCTGCAGCTCTTGTTCTTTCTGCAGGTTCTCATTCACTTCAGCAATCAATCTGGAAAGTTGTTTTTTTAGTTTGAAATAGAGGCAACAATCTTGACTCTGGTTGTGTTTCGGTGATTTGGCAATTATTGTTTATTGTACTTTAATTTCTTCATTCCAGCCACTCATCTGGTATGATTTCATTTGTAAATTTAAAAGTATCTGCCTGTTTGTTTCACTATGCCAGTAACTACTGTGGAGGTTAGAATGATCTGGGAAGCAACACTGTGGCCGTGCAGTTTATGCAGGGTTTCTTTCTTTAAAAAACTGCAAAACCGAAAGGCTATCAAGTTTTAAAGAAAGAAAAAACAAAAGTAAAGCAACCAAGAAAGTAAGAAAAATATTGAGGAAGAGCTGATAATTGGAGGATTGCGGTCTGGATTTAATGTAGTGGTCCACAGAATCAGCAAAGTCAAACTTCCGTGGGCGGTACCCCAGCTGAGCTCGTGCCTTGTCTATTCGAAATGTGTGAGTTACAGAAATGTTCTGTACCTACAGGGCAAAAGAGTCAACAGACAGAGGTATGACTACACAGGCAACTGGAACAAACTGTAAATAGTAGCAAAGAGATGGTTAAAGGAAATATAAAGTACAAAAAATCCCCACAACATTGTATCAATGTCCTATGAGTACTGCACACATTATTTTAAAAATTGTCCAATCAAAAGGAGATTTTTGAAAGCATAAAGAGACATTAAAAGATGCAAAGTAGAATCTGTAAACATCCACAAAAAATGTTCTGCAAATGTTCTCTTGCTTAGGTACTCAAAGAGGCAGATCAAAGCCATCTTGTAGGTACCTGAAGGCCCAGCCAAGTCACACAGGATACAGACCCTTAGAAGAGAGGGGCTGAAGAGGCCTCTCCCAGATTGCAAGCATAAGCTCTTCAAAAATCATGGCAACCAAACACAATATATTGCCTAAACTGGACACCATGCATATATTTGCTCTGGAAACTGGAGGCTGAAGGAGCACTGGGCAGATTTTACTTTCTACTGACTTCAAGTCTGCCTCATATTGACGTGTGTGGATCCCTTGGGAATTAAGGGACGTGTACACAGACTTTACCTCATTTCTGGTCAGCAATGGGGGTAGATCAACAACTGGTCTCAGAATTGCATGAAGGTATTCCATTAATGTGGCTGCACAACAAAAGATTTTGACTGTAAGAACAGTAAATTGCTTTGCCATTGTGATTGTGACATATCTCTCACTGTAAATGCTCACGAATGGTAACCACAGACCTGACAGCTCAGGGCTCGCTACTAACACCATCAGGACTACTTGCTCACAAGGGGCTGGATTTAATCTTAATTATTGTGCTCATGGGAGAGGGATTTGGAAAAGGTTGGGCACCGATCTAGTGAAAAGGTCATGAGGCTTCATAAAAAATATGGCAACAGAAAACTCCATTGGATTCTGAGAGAGCAAGACATTTACCTGTGCAGCAAAGCAGATACTCTTCAGCATATTTCATCATCAAGTCATTGAGCTGTACATTTAACTTTTTGTATCATTAACTCCACAAAGTTATACATCTGTTAGCTCCTACATAAAACCTGTTTTAGTGGGACTTGAATAAGAGATCATTCTGGTTTTGACATACTGCACAGAGGTGAATTTTACACTGCTGAACACTAGGTGAGCATCCAGCATAGAATTTTTATACATGAAAATGAAAACTGTGGGCAAATAAAACAATCTTATATTACAGTTAGGAATGAGGGTAGCACGAACAGGAAAGAGAAACGTTGATAAAATATCTTACCTGATGCATAGACTAAGCAAGTAGGAATACGTATCCATGGCTTACTGCAACCTAATCTTTCAAACTGGAAAAGATTTTAAAAACAATGAAGAACCCCAGAAACTTCAAACAAGTTTTAAAGTTTCCTTATAGAACATATTTATGAAACTATTTACTGTTAAAACAGAAAAATTAATCATGGCTGTTAGTATTTACTATTTTTCAATTTTAAGAAGATGCCAGTTAAATGTCACCCACAGACACTATGTCATTTTCATATCTTAAAAAAAGGAAAGGAATTATAATAATTAATCTAAATGTCATGGTGTGCTGATACACAATTTAAAACATGACATGTTTATGATTTTCAGCCTATCATTAACAACAACATGGTAAGACCCTTCACCAGCACAGATATATAAGATACGTGAGACTTCTATTTTTTGCCCTCCCAAAATGCCCATTATTCCCATCTGCATGCCCCGAAAATGAAGACAGTAACAGCTCAGGACAGGTGCTGGTGTAGATGGTCCTTTGGTCTCAGAGAAAACAGTTGCCTTAATGTAGTATTTTGGGTGGGCTTTGTTAGAGTGCTAATTACACTGAAACTCAAGCAGGAATTAAACCCACATTCAGAGAGTTCCCTGTGGAACTCTCACAGTCAAAGCAAACATACAAAATGCAGCATGCACACAGAAGCTGGAGCTGCATACAGTTAAAGAAATCAATATACTTGGAGATCCGTATTGCACGTACAAGTGGAGTAAGCCATTCAAAAAGGTTGGATTTTTCACCATCATGAATGAAATACACCTGGCCACTCTGTTAAAGAGGTAGAGAAGAGACAAATCAGTAAAAATAATACTGCATATATATTGACTTATTTTCCTTTATCTCACCCCTTATGAATTGCTTAAAAGTAACACAGCAATGTCACATATGAGTGGATGCACACGCAAGCCAAAACCTCTCTGCTTGTGCTTCGCTCAGTTGCACTGCTGAGTGACAGAACTGGGGGCAGCCAGCACTGTGCCCCGTCCCACACTGCCCAGAGCACATTTTTATCAGCTGAAAACACAGACAGCAATGTGAGCTGAAGGCCAAGAACTCTGATTACTGCAGTGGGTACTGTAGCACAGGATACAGCAGCAGGATCCACTGTCAGGTGAGATCTGGGCTGGTTTTACAGTGTACTTACAGCTATGTAGTTCTTTTCGGGGGTCAGAGCTTCAGCTGCTAGAATATGAGCTTGTACAAAATTCTCGACGTGTATCCAGTTCATTTGAACACTAGGGTCCCCAAACTTGAAGCTAAGTAGCCTTCTCTCAATAATCTTCTGTAGATATAAACAAACACGAAACAAAATGGGTTTTAGAATGAGGTAAAGTGTCCAGCTAAATGTAGGTTTAGCTCCACTTAAAAAAAAAAAATTAAATACATGAACCAATTAAAAATATTCAAAGGAACTGTTCATGAGAAAATGACAAAAGAAGTAATGCAGTATGTCCTGAATTTACAAAAACTACAAGTCTGTTCTAGGGATAAAAAATATTATATGGAAAGGTAAGATATAGTTCTGAGCAAATGAAAAGTATTCCCTAAATTGGATCAAATTTATCAAATAGCTTTGGCTAGGAAAAACTGGAAGGAAACTTTGGCTGGAAGGAAAGTGTCCCAGTTTTCAGTGAACAGGTAAATTTTAGAAACTGCAAAACATTACATTTGTGTAATGCCTTAAAATTGTCTCAAAACAACGTGAGACAATCAAATAGAAATTTAAAAATATTTTTAAAGCAGCTAAAAATCCCTCAGATTTAACTAAAATGACATTTTCCATTCTTAAAATTATTTATAAAATAATGAAGTATATTTTGGCTGACTGCAGTATAATTTCCTACCTCAGCCACGAACAAAAATAGTATATATTATTTACAACTCAAATCTATTATTTCCTGAAAGCTGTGTATAACTTTATATTACACACATTATTTTTAAATGATTGGCTCACAGAATTCTAGAGGGATCACGTTCTAAACGTCATCTGTTGGCCCTTCAGTTTAAAAGCCAATGAAAAAGGGGAAAAAGAGTAAATTGTGAATATCTCAGCTGCTGCCCTTCAGTAACCTGTTGTACCAGAGGGTGCTTCCCACTCTGGAACCCTCTTCATGGGGCAGTGAAAGGTGTTAATAGTTGAGACTGGAAATAAGATATTTTGCTGTATCTCTTTTCATTAATATTTAAAACCATTTGGTGTAAGTTGCATGTCAACAGACATTTGAAATATCATGGATTGGCCTGAATCTTACAGTAATCATTAAATTATAAAGCTGGATTTTCATGTGTTTCTATTAAAAAAAAAAAGGTTTTTAAAATTTACACTTTGCAGATACAATGCTTGTTTAAAAAAAAGTTATGATATCCTCAGCAGGCGACTGAGTTGTTGAATTGCTACCCAATAAGATCAGTCACTTTATAATACAAATAAGTGATGTTCCTTTCAGCTTTTTACCCATATCAGAGGAAATTGCTAGTTAAAAAATCCGAACGACATACTGCTAGCCTAGGCAAGTGTCTCTGCTCTTCTGGTCCATAGATTCCTGGTGGGCGAAGAACACAGGTATGGAATATTCCACCTCCTAGAACATGGGATAAAAGCATTCTTAAGAGACCTTCACATCACTACACTGTGTCTTTCTTTGTATGAACCAAAGGCTGCTGCAGCAGAACTTACTCTAAATTCATTTCACTACCTTAAAAAAACAATACATACCAAAAGGTGCTGCATTAGTAGCTGGATATTAAGATGGGAGAATCAGAGCATGCAAAGATAAGATTCAGAGAAGTCCTGCAAGCATAGTCCCTAGAAAATACCAGATATTTAAAAATCTCTTTCTAATCAGTCCCTTGTCCCTGTGCCAGAGCAGTGAACGAATGCCTTGGCTGTGGTGATGAGTTCATGGAAGTGAGCAGGTTGTTCAAAAATACATTGGATAGTGGGATGAAACCAACTAATCCTCCCAACATTATGGATGGGAGGCAGTGACCTGTTAGCAGTACAAGGCAGAGCTGAGAGTTTCCCTTAACAGCAGGTGCAGCTCCCACTGGAGTGAAGTAGAAACCCTTGACAATTTCAGTGGGATCATAAAAATCAAATCTTCCCATGTACATCAGTTGGCTGTTTCATCATCTGCCAGTAACTGTTCTTAATAGCACTTGTGAACATATGGAAACATTCAGTCCTGCTGTGGCACAGAATCCACATGGGATGTTTGGAGCACTGACTGGCTCTATTTCATTGACAAATGCAGAACTGTGTTTTGGTCCTGAAATTAGGAGAGGCTTTGATGTGAAGAGCTGTTAAGGAAATAAAGGAGGAAAAAAAAAAATCCCCTTTTCTTATTTTAAACAAAATCATGTTGTTGGGATGGAGCTCCCATCATGGCCTTTCTATCTGTTAATAGCCCTCTACAAGTATCAAGTGAAGAGTCTTTTCTGTAAGTTGTCCACAGCTAAATTTAGCTCAGTATCACTTGGTCACATAGAATCATGTTGCACTTTACATTAATTTGTTTTGCACTGGTAGTTATAGTATCTCACAGGTGAGCTTAAGTATTCAAGTGTATAACTGGCTTCCTCAACATGGAAAACTTTGGGAAGCACTAATAAATAATTCCAGGCTCTAGGCTCAGGTAGCTACTTCAGATTTTAATATAGAACTTGGGGGGGGGGTGTGTGTGGTATGTAAGAATTTAATCAGCATTCGTGTTTTACTATGTTGCATGAGAGAGTGACATTAAACACTTTTTTTTTTTAAATTTATAGCNNNNTTTTTTTTTTAAATTTATAGCTGTCTTACTATTTTTCATTAACATACTGAACTTACTGCTACCATTAACATACTGAACTTACTGCTACCATGCTAAAACCTTTTACAGACCTTGTGGGAGCTTAAAACCAATTAAAAGTAATTTTTAGATGAAAATTCTTTAATTAGTGAGAGGGGGTTGGTTACTTAATTTCACAACTGCTGAGCAATCTTGTAATGGTAAAACTATGGATTGATACAGGACCCAGGATTTTGGGGAAAACCAGGAAGAGGAGAAATAAATTCTACTATGAATTCAGACAAAAGTACCTGATAGTGAAGTTCCATTAGCTGATAGTACCATTTGTTCTGCAATTGATTTGGTTCTGGAATAATGGTCAACATGCTACGGAGAAAAAGCAAATACATTTGTATCTGTTCCTAAAATGACAGGACAGAAAGGCACCTCTTGTTCACTAGTTTTTACTTGGCAGACGGCAACAAATACCTCAAAATACAGAAATTGTGGGATATTAAGTTCAGGGTAAAACACATCAATATTTCTAGGGCGAGGAAGCATTTTTGTGTATGCAAATCTGGTTCATTAATTTCAGCACATTTGAGAAGCAATAAATAAATGTATGCTTTTGAATGCTGCCAGGAATGTAATTGATCACTACTTTGTAATCTGGATTTCTTCTTCAGGTAACGGAAAAGTCAAAAGCCAAGTTTTGAAGTCATTACCCTTGGCCTGAAGTACCCCCTTCACTTCCATGTGGCACTGTCCCAAAGAAAATGTTATTTTAAATGTTATTAAAAATATTAAAATTTTATCTCCATCTCTACTTCTTGAAAGACTGTGACGTACTTGATGGAGAGAGGAGTGACACAAAAAGCAGCTGTGTATGCAAAGCAGCCAGAAGTACTTTCTCTTTTTAAATTAAATGCAATAAAACCATATAAAAAGAGGCTGCTTTTCCAGATCAGCTCTACCTTGAATATATGTCATCCTTTCAGGGAAAACCAGAAAAATCATGTAGACAATAAATAATAAGAAGCACCAAGGCATACAAGAGAATCCTCATGTCCAGGTGGAATATCCCTGATGTTATTGAGGCACTGTGGGAGTTATTTTCCAAAATCAAGGCCTTAATAGGAAAACAAAGGAATATGTACTTTGATGCACATAAAACCGATGTGCCCATGTGAATACTTCAAAGGGTGTAAAGAGTTTTCTTTTTTCTTTCATAGCATCATAGAACGGTTTGGATTGAAGGGGACTTTGTTCCAACCCCCTCTTCCACAGGCAGGGATACTCAAACTCTCATCCCACCTGGTCCTTCTTCTGCCTGGATGCTTGCATCAGGAAAAACGCTGCCAGAAAAAACTCCAGGCTTTTTCAGAAACATGCAAGTAAACGGAGGAATTTTGAGATGCATTACAACAAAATACCTTGTCAAGTGGGAAATATGGCAAAGATTCCTCATCCCCATCTTCAATAGGAAGTCCTCCAAACACCACATTCACTGAGCTGGTGTAGATCAGACGAGGGATGTTTTGTTCTTTGCAGGCTGCAGCAGGGAGTAAAGTCAATTATTTTAATGGAAAATTATTTGGGGAAAAAAGTTTCAGTGACATTTTTTCTAAGAAAGTGTCAAATCTTAAAAGAGAAAATCCTTCCGTTCTGTGTCTGGGTGAGTTGAAATGCAGAGCATATTTCAAGGGGAGACACATCAGTGTAGAAGCAAGTGCTTTACTCTGGCACATCGTGAGCTGGGTGCCAGCACTGTGCCCCAGGAGAGCTCCTCCAGTGGGCACCAGGACACAAGTCCTGCTTCAAGGGCTGCCCACTGCCTGTGCACGAGGTGTTAGCAAGCAGGTTAACTGCTGCAAAATACCGAGGGAATTGGTCAACTCCTCACGGAGATTCTGACATTCAGTCCAACAAGGTGTTGAAAAGCTGAAGCAGTTGAGCTACAGTGCTGGCTCTCAATATCCCACCTCATAGCAGAACTGTACATAACCCCCCGTGATGGGTTCCCTCCTTTTCTGCCAACAATGTAAAGTACTGGGTAAGAAATGCAGTGTGCCAAAAAGGCCAGCTGGCTTTCTCTAAATGGGAATTGATGTTTGATATGCTGTACTAACACCCAATGGCCCAGGTAAATACCTACCACTAAGGATGAATCTTGTTCCCAGAATGTTTACAGTTTCAATCAGTTTTTTATGCAGCTAGGAAAAGAAGAAAAAATTGTGCATTTTTTAGTAAAAATACATATTCAGTTCAATAGGAGGATGTTATAAATGTCCCCAAATAAACACAATTTAATTATTAAAATTGTAATTTAGACTGCTGTTTCAGACTTAAAGAAGTCTAAACATTATTTTAAAACTATACCTGTATTTTTCTTGTATTATTACAGACTGGTCTGCTTGAAGCAAAGAAAATTATAATGCTTCTAAAAATATATGTCCAATTATATATCTTGCAGCAGTATGTTAAATATTTGTGCTTCAGTAGCACTTTAGTGACTAGTTGCCTCTAACCAGAGCAATTCCAATTATGCATTGCTCAGTGGCAAACAACTGAGTGAGCTGTTCTATCCAGACAGGGTAATTACTTAAGTTCCTCTTATTAAATAAAGTAAGAAAGGGGAGTGTTTTTGTATGGATGTGTGTGTGTGCTTGTAATTCTAATCATAAAGCTGTGACTCAGAGTCCTACATGGAGTGCATCCCTACAGCTTTTTACCCAATGGCAAACAGTTATTGTTTATAGGGTTATTGTTGTAATTCAGATATATGAAATAATTTATAATTTAGTTAAGGTTTTATTCCTCCTAGTGACCTTACACCTAGGAGATCCATGTGGAGCTTTAGGGAAGAACCAGGGTTTTGGAGGGAACCAGCCTCTCATGTCCTTCCTTTTGTCTTCACACTATTTCAGAACTTCTCAATGCCATTTCCATCTCAAACACCTTCCCAGGGTGCTGGTCGAACCTCTAATGGAGAGGAGATCACTCTGCAAGCAGCCTGCTTGCAGCTGGCACTCCAGTTTGGACAGAGCCATTTACCAAAAGACACGGGCAGTATGAAGAGATGAAATCTGTCACACAGCTTCAAAGCCTCTCACCCTCAGTGGGGGCAGTTCACAGAAAAAAACCCAAAACTCTGTGGACTCACCTGCTCTGTTCCTGACATTCCATATGAAGCTACGTGAAACACGCAGTCAGCTCCTTCAAAGGCTGACAATATGGCACTGTAATCCCTGATATCTGTCTGTAATACATAAGGAAAGATATTTGGACATGAAAGCAAAGCTGCAGGTGAGCATTCGTCACCCAGTGGGTTAGCACAGAGGAAATCCATCTATACAATGCACACGTAGAACTGTACTTGCTGTACAACTATCCTGGGACTCAAAACTGGGCACACCTCACTACTTGCTGGTAATTATACTTTTCTTCCACACAACCCATAAGGACTTTAAAGACATTTATTAAGGTTCACAATACTCCTGTGTTTGTTCTACGGGTGATTAAACTAAGGCCTAGATGAAGGCAGGATCCTGAGGAGTCAGGATTGAAACTGCTCTGTGCATTACGGGCCTTGCTGCTTTCCTGATTTCAGATATCTAAATTCCATTCACCAAAACTCATGTGGGGTGTTCACACAGTTAAAAAGGTTCCTGAAATTTGCAATTAGGTATTTAGATTATGTGAAAACTAGTAAGACATTATGGAAAAGGCAAAATAACTAACTTTGACTGTTGGGAAAATATTATTTATCATACCTGGATCCACACCACTCCATTGGGAATGCCCCACAAAGGTTTGTTTATGTCACACAGAACAACAGAAGCTCCTATGGTTGCAAGAGCACATCCCAGCTTGTATCCACAATAGCCAGCACCTCCTGTCACCACGGCTCTCATACTGATTTTATTGAGTCGTTTAGCATATTGGGTCCATTTCTCGTCAGTGGTTTGGGCAGAGGATGCTGCTGCTATTCCACTCATTTTTGGTTTTGTGTCAACAAAATAGTGCCCGGTACTACCAGATTCACGTAATAATTCTTACTACATGGTAAAAATTGCTCCACAGCACTCCTGGATGCAGACAATTTCAGGGAGTTTCATGTTGATAAGATCTATTCACAGCGGCAAAATCTGGCTTTAATGCAGCCTAAGAGAGATAAAGACAAAAGCAATCCAAAATTTACAGTCCCCAGTTTACTGCCGAGGCAGACATCTGAGAGAAGTACTTCCAGCTTCTTTCTAAGTACCAGCAGCTGAACATAAATTAGGAATACAGTGAGTTGTTGTCATTGGCACTGCTGGAGTTGAAATGGATGAGGATTTCGGGAGGGAAGAGGGATGCCTTGTTCCTTATGCTATAACTTTAGAAGGTGTATCAGAGAACAAGGCTATCAAATCTCTCGCTTTCAAGGGGAACTCGAATAAAAATAGCTGCTATCCTATAGAAAGGCTTAATAACTGCATTAAGAAAAAAGCAATAGTGAATCATTTTCTAAACACGGGGCTTCTTGTCCTTCCAGGGCTTCCTCGGACATTTCAGAGGCTGCGGCTATCGACTCCCTCCGACCCCCCCGTCCCTGCCCCGGCCTCAATTAAACTTTCAAAGCCACCCGAGCCCCGCCGGGGCTCTCTGCATCTCACTTGCAAATCGGCTGGCGGCGGCGCAGGGACTCGCGCTCGGCGCCNGCGGCTCGGACATCCCACCGCATCCCCGGCGCCCCGCAGCGCCCCTGGGTCCCGCTCATCTGCCGGCAGCTTGGGGGCCGCGCGGCTTTCCTGGGATATTGGGCATCGCTGGGATTCTGCTCACCACACAGCGTCCTTGGAGGCCACAGCGTCCTGGGGAATCCTACAGCCTGTCAGGGTATTCCTGGGTTGCAAGAGTATCCCTGGGGATCCCAGAGCATCCTATGGTGGTTCTTACCTCCAGGTGTCTTCACACAGTTGTGACTGCTGCGCTAAAGCATCCTGTTAGTAGCGAAGGCTCCGGCCACACTGTTACCTGTTGAACAGGTTCTTCAGGGAAAAAAACACCACCTCCTGCCTACTGGTTGGACAGTCGGTGGTGGGACATGGCTCATAATGATGCAGAACTTCTGAGACACCTGCAAAACAGCAGGAGTTCCCAAAGAGGCACAAAAAGCCAATAGGAATTAAGGTCCCTTTCCACCTGAGCCTCCCTGTGGTCATTTGAGCCTGGGAAGGTGTGAAAAGGGTCAGGAGCTGCAGAATTTCAGTTACCCATTCCAGGCAAAAGTTAAGCTTTGAACACGTTTTCCTCTTTTGTTACAGCTGTGCTATGCCTGAACATTCATATTAAATTTTAATCGCCTAAAGACACACTGCAGTTACGTTAGAGTAGGAGTAACTCAAACAAGAGCCAGCTTAAACTGAGACTCAGTAGAGACCCACAGGAATAAAAGAGCTGGCTATTCCAACTGGTACTGAGGATTGTTTTAAAATCCCAAATACTGCCTCTGTAAGAAAGATAAATCATTGCACCGAAGGCAATTATTGTTAATCAGTGCTGTTACAACAGTGCTGTAAAAAACATCCTACCCAAAATACCAAAGCACAGGTTTGGTGTTACAGGACTGAAATGAGGGGACTCCACAGGGACTTAGAACCACAAAGCCAGTGAGTTCCTTGGTTAGTCCTTACTGAGGAGCATCCAAACAAGGTCAGAGCCTGCACTCTGAAACACCCTGAAAAGGGTTGGTGTAATCCAGGATGCATGCCGAGCTATTAGTCCAATAAAAGCTGTATGAAAGATTTACAAATAACTGATTTAGAACCAAATGGAATGTTTGCATGCAGCTAAAATGCTCTCGCTGGGAAGTAACTTTACACTTGTGCTTTTCTATTCTGCATTTCTAGGGAGTAAGGGCTTACACAGTACTGCCTGCTTGCAGCACTTGCTGGCTCAGCTGCAGCTCAGTAGTGATGAATTGTGAATTTACTGGTTTTAATCAAACCTGGATAAAGGTCTCACATATACAGAGCTTCTTTAAGCTTCCTGTCAATTGCCAGGAATAGGAGAGAGGGCTGAGAAGTTCCCCTGCTAAAGGAAGATGCACAGTGGGAGCTCACTTTGTATGGACCAGGACAACCTCCAAATGCAAATCCCTAATCAAGCATACTCTACTGCTTTCACTGCACATGGAGCTATTTGTTTAGTGAAGAAAAAATAGTGTAAAAGAAATATTTCCTTACACAAGCTGCAGTGGTTATTGGGGTTGCTCATGCATTTTCCTGTCACGGTATTGTCTTTCACCTGTAACCTTTATTCTTCTAGGGTTGCTGCTGGCTCTCCTACAGATCCTATAAAGTGAGAGAATCTCACTCTTAAAAATCCTGTAAAAAGCTAAGAAAAGGCAAAATGAATACAGGATGGAGACAATCAGATGGCAGAGCTTTTCCATCATTGTCTTCATGTGGGGTGCAAGAGAGGGAGCAGCTGCTCCCTGGTCAGAGCACAGTTGGTTCCTAAGAAAAATCAACATCTTTAAGGTTTGGACTATACCTGGTGTGTGCACACAGCACAGGTGGCTCACCTAGTGCCATCCACCCAAGAAGCAACTGATGTAAGACTTAAAGGAGAAAGGAGAGATTGGATTCTCACTCCTGTCTTGGTGCGTGGCTTCTCTGATCACCCCAAAATGCAATTCCCTGAACACACAGTGTGTGCCAGCAGTGCTACAGGGCGGTGGAGAATGTCACTCCAGGGAGCAATAACAACTGGCTGAATTCCACCTTCCCACAAGCTCCTTAAAACCAGTATTTGGTTCAGTTATTATTTATTATTGCATAGAAAGGATATTACTTGATTTACAAACACACAATTATATTTATTACATTTTTACAAAGCTTTGGAACAATAAAACTATTTTACATAAATATGATTTTCATTCCTCTGATCACCTATTATTTATAAACATTTACTTTCCACATTTTTTGCACTGTTTCCCAGGTCTCTGTAGTTCCTCAGGCTAACTGACTGTAGCTGTAGCTTCATCAGAAGAGATGTTTAGTCACCCTTTTCTTCACTGGAGCTACTGGACTTGTTACAGCACTGTTGTCCTGTGACAGTTCCTCTTTTTCCACCTTCTCACCCTCCTGAATTATCATTTTTAGAAAATTCTTCCCAGCATGAAACAATCACTTAATGAAGATCCATTAAAACTCTTCCTGCACCCATTTGTGGTGGACTCCTTTGCAGTAGCATGGTGTTGCTCTTGGGGAATGTCCTGATACTTCCTATGTTTTCACTTTTCTAGTTGTTTTTTGTTTGGTTTTGTTGTTGTTGTTGTTGTTTTGTTTTGATTTTGTTTTTTCCTTTCTTATTGAGGTCAGAGAGGTGTCATCATAGTAATATGAGTAACAAAGTCCAGAGTGGCTGGGGAATGTACTACGACCAGATAATTAATACTCAGAAACAAAATGAGGTTTTCTGGAACAGGTGAGTGGTTATTTGATTTTAGAAGAAAGAAAGAATGATGAAACTTAACAAAATGCCAAAAACAAACACCATTTTAAGGAACGTGTGATCTTCTTGGCAGGGAGGTCTGGTTTTCAGATAATGATCCACAGAATCAGCAAATGAGAATTTCTTCGGTCTGTAACCGAGTTGATTTCGTGCCTTGTCTATTCGGAAAGTGTGAGTTACAGTGACATTCCACACCTAAAAGACAAAAGGACAGTTATGGCAGTGACTTTAATATCCTATTTTCTGGAACTTGGATGAAAATATATCAACAATGATGTTACAATGGAAACAGAACAGAAAACAGAGCTGCAATGCAGACCATCCAAAGGGTGTATCACATCCTTCATGAGAATTTGAGTCAGAAATAGATAAACATCTTTTTAAAAATATATTTACCTCATTTCTTGTCAAGAAGGGTGTGAAGCTAAAAACTGGCTTTAGTATTAGGTGCAGGTATTCCATCACAGTGGCTGTGAAACAGAAATTATTTAATGAGACATCTGGATAACAATAAACGGAGACAATGCTGACATTGTACATCCTGTAATTCCCACTGGTTGGTTAATTTATAAAGTACATAATGAGTTTATTAATGGCCTTTAAACTTTATCTGGTATAATTAATACCACACGGCACAAATTATTATTCTCAATTAAAATAATGTTAAGTTAAATAATTCCTGCAATTTGGGCCCCTACATTTTATAAAACCACTATGTAGCTTCATAGGAATAAAAAAATCAAACAACCCACAATAATTAAGAATGCATTTTATTTTTTTTACCTGCTATATGAGCAAGGAGAACAGGAATATGTATCCAAGGTTTCCTGTAGCCTAATTTTTCAAACTAAAAAGGCATGAAAAGAAAGAATAACAGAGAACTTATACCAAATTTAGGGGTCAATGAGGCATGAAAATGAAAAACAAACAAAAAAGGATGTTGATAAAACTTGTATCTAAACTTTTTTCTAGCTAGTCTTCCTGTCAATACAGATAGTAAGAAATGCAAGTGAAGCCCACTACTCATTTTTTGGTGCCCATCTCCCACCCTTCCTATGCAATTGGACAGTAAAGGGGAATGAAAAGCCATTTCCAAGGGGGAGGTGACCCAGACTGGAATACTGAACTACAGTTAAATAGAGGCACAACTTTCTGCTGCGGTCATTTCCTGTGATGGCATTGCAGGATCAAAACTTTGTCACGCTCCTGGAATCTCAGCCTGACATTTCCAAAAATACTGTGCTATCTTTTTAGCTTCTGAGATGAGATTCTGAATGGGCTTCCCCTCTGTGCTGCAGCTGATGCCAGGACAAAGGGATAAGCAACAGCTGTGAGAGTCCTGCCAGATGCCTGCAGAGCTTGCCATGCACTGGGGGTTTGCTTCAGGAAATGCTCTGTCCTGCAGCAGGTTCTGTTTCAGCTAAATCCTCTCAAAGCAATAAGGCCAAACTCCACAGGTACACGTATCCAAAACTTCCCTTAACACCAGTGGAGCTTTGGGATATGCAGGGAAAACAGGACTGAGTTTAATGTTAAGTTATCCAGTAATTTATGTGTGCTGAACTTCATTTAGTTGGTCTGGTGTGTCAGTGACAGGACTCGTACCCACGCCGTGCTGGGAGCTGCAGGGCTGTGTGCAGTACATACCAAAGGCACAATCCACTCAGAGAAGATGACATTTTCACCGTCGTGGATGTAATAAGCCTGACCACTCTGGTAAAAAAGCAGAGAAAAAACAATAACAGAACTGTGCACAGGATGGCATTTTCTGTCTCCCTCACACCCACCTACCTGTCATGATTTTGTGAGCAACACTGGCCCACACAAGGTGAATGCACACAGAGAAACTGCCTTCACTGTGGGTAACCCCACAGTGGGGCCCAGCTGTTGGAGCATTATGTTTTTCATGATGTGCTGGGCACGGAATTACCTTTGTGAGTCCAAGAGAAGGGGCAGCACCAATGGCATTTAACAAACACAGCTGTGAGGTCGAGTTCCAGATGTGCTCTGGATGAGGAGTTTGCCCAGCTCTGAGTACCAGGAACACCTGAGCACCCCAGCAGAGCTGGGACTCTGGGAATGCCATCCATCTAAATCAGCTGTGTCCTTCCAAGCACTGAAGTAATGGAGAACACATGGAGAGGTGTTCACCTCTGTCAGTACCTGTTGTCTGTACGTTCCTACCAATCTAAATGAATCTGGGACCTTCAGGAGCTGTGAATGCAGCAGCTGCTGCAATGCTGTCAGTTGTAATGCTTCACAGTCTACAGACTGGTGTTGTATTATGATTAATTATGCATCTAGGGTCAGAATGGATTTTCAAGAGAACAACAGGATATATAGATTTGCTTGTGGTGAATATATTAAGCTCGTTAAAAAACCAGTTTTCTTCAGTAACCCAGGAAATTACGTATTTTCAAAGCAAACAAAAACATTATCAAAATATGAGTGCACTGTATTTGCATTTGCACTGTCTGTGTGCTTGTGGAGCTACACACACTAGAGAATTTAGCATATGACTTTTTGATCTCAAAAATCAGAAATTACATCTGTTCTCTGTTGAGAACTCAAGCTATTGGGACACAATGATGATACTGCTTACTTACAGCTACATAGCCCTTCTCAGAAGTGAGAGCCTCAGCAGCCAGTAAATGAGCTTGCACGAGATTTCCTATGTGAACCCAGTTCATCTGAACTTTGTGATTCCCAAACTTGAAGTTAAACAGTCTCCGCTGGATATTTATCTGTAGAAACAGAAAACATGAGATAACTACATTATTCCTTTATTATGCCCTATAACACTGATTTTGTCTCAACCCCAGTCCTTGGAATTTGCCATATTTGTGTACAATTACAGCACAAGAAACGTGTCACAAGAAAAACTAGTGAGTGGTTTTGGAAATCAAGGACTGTTGCACTGATTGGAGTGGCAAAATATAGTGACATATTTTTTGGCAGAAACTAAAGTGCATATTTAAAAAAACAATATTTCCATTAAACGATAGGGATGCAAACCTAATTATTTTATCACGGCATTTCAGCCTTCCACTTTCCCTGAGAAGCCCAGCTTGATCCTGGCCCACAGTGCTGGTTTCCTGCTGTTTGCTACCCTACACCACATCACCTGTCCCTGAGCTTTTGGCCCATTCCTGCAGGGATGGTTAAGAACTGCAATCAAGGTACTACCACTCGTGTTATGCCCTTACAACTACTTGTGGTGTCCTCCAGAGCTGACTACAAAACACATACGGCTACTCGAGGCAGGTGCCGCTGCTCTTCTGGCCCGTAGATGCCCGGCGGGCGAAGCACACACGTGTGGAGCTTGTCCCCTCCTTGGAGAGAGAGCAACAGGTGACTGTCAGACAGCTGGGATAGTAACATATGGCTGACACATAACTATCTGAATTTTACTGACAAAATTAAAGCTCATTTTGAGCATTCTGCATGGTTCAGCTTTCTGGGAACTTGATTTCATTGCTGTGTGAAACTGAATTCAGTAGCAGTGACAGACCTGAGCTTAGCAGCCTGAGAAACCCTCTTGGGACTACAAGAAGAACCCATTGGACGGTGATCACAAATTGGTATTATCAGAAGAGCTAATTATCCACTGAAGAAAGTACTAGAAACAAACAAATCCTCATTTCAGTTCAAGTATACTACTGATAAATGAGAGAAAGGAATGTCCCTTAGCAATGCTAATGATAGAAAAGCCCCAAATGCCTTACATGTACCTTTGAGTAAAGTTCCATTAGCAGCAAGAACCATTTGGTCTGCAATTGCCTTGGTTCTGGAATAATGATTGAATTGCTATAAGGAAGCAGAATAAGATAATTATTGAATCTGTAATGGCAAACGTACTGTTTATGACTGACAACATTTCAATCTAGCCAGCTCACACATATCAGCTGAGCAAAACAAAACTAGAAATAGTACGATTTAGTAAATACACAGTTTTTTATGACAAAAAAAAGACTAACACTTCAGTGGCACAAGTTTAGCTTCAGAGTGAATTTAAGTCCATTCATATTTACTTAACTCACTTTTTGTGCTGAATGTACTGAGAACATCTACAGTAAAACAACTTCTCCCTCAGAACAACCTTCTCACAATCTACCCTCCGGAGCACAGTAAATGCCACACCATCCCATGGAGAAAGTACCTTTTCCAGGGGAAAATATGGTACAGTTTCTTCATCTCCTTCTTCAATAGGATTCCCTCCAAACACCACATTCACTGTACTGGTATATATCAGTCTAGGAATATTTCTTTGTTTGCAGACTGCAGTGATACACAAAAGAAATTATTTTAAAACAAAAATAAAGAGGGAGAAATAACTGAACAGGCAGATTTATTTTTGAAAACAAGCGTTACAATTACAGAAAAAAAAGGAATATTTTAATTTTAATGTTACCTATCATTGACTATAATATTATCTTCCATTCAGCTGGTATTTTTCATCCCAAATATGCAAATATTACACATTGTAGTTACCAAATGTTTCATGATGTAACTATCATATCACTGGCTTGCAGCCATCAACCGGGTAGAGAAATTATCTTGGTGGGGGAAAAATTCCTCCTTGAGAAACCTTTCTTAAGAGATGTTCATTTTACAAATTGAATACAAAGGAGGTGAGTGAGGACATTTGCTGTGGTACAGCCCTTGGGGCAGTGCTGAGGGGTTTGTGAGCTGCCTCTTGCATCCACTTTGATGGAACTTGGAGTCCCAGGAGCGTGGGCCAGCTCTGCACACATGCCACAAAAGTGCCTTTGTCTCAGTCTGTTCATAATGTGACAAATGATGTGTTAACAGGAAAACACACCCTGCTAGTGTATAATCAGCCCTGCTTTAAATACAAAGGAAATTAATGTTATTTGCAAAACAAAGACTTAATTACGGATTCCAGTCTTGCCTAGCTTAGACATTGTTGCTAAATTCTGCTGCATATCTGTCATTGCAAACCCGGATAATGTAAATTTCCTTTTCCTTTAACAATATTCCTAAAGTTGAAGTGAATTAAAATGCAAACTCAGGAATTTTGAGGATCTTGGAGGTTGGGGAAGGAAGAACGGAATATGTGGCAACTGTTCCTTCTAACTTGGTTTGGAGTTTACTGGCCTACTATTCAATTCCTGCATTTTTTCAGTAATAACACACAGGCAGCATGAAAATCAGTCTAAATAAAAATGCATTTTGCCATTTTGCTGCCTTTTTTTCCCCCATTTGGTTTTTGAGGGAAAAACAAAGAGAAAGTAGCTTTGTTATTAACAGTACGCTCAAAAAAATGTTCTTCCTGAAACTGAATATACTGAAAGAGCTCTACTGGCATCTTCCAGAGACAGTAGTTAAAAATTAGTGTATAATAAAAAGAGATCACAGTAAGCAGAAATAATGGAAGGCTTTTTGTATTAATGTGATAAAATAACAGCTTACACATCTATGGCGCCTGCTACCAAATGTTTATGACTCAACAAACAGTACAACAGCTCTCATGTTATTTGTATGAGGAAAGAGAAGAACACTTCTTCATTACATAGAGTAAAGGGGAAAAATAACCAGTACATGGAGAAGAGCTTTAGTTGGACTGCCAAGGAATTAAGTCCAGGTTGAAAATCTATTCCCAGTTCAAACCAGTGGCAACTCTACCAGCTTTAATGGGAGCTGAACACTCAGGTTTACATCACACTCTGACAGGAGGGAGAGAAGAGCCTCATTTTACTGCCTGATCTCCATAGGAAACATCCAGTTAGAAAGTTTTAAAATTCATTATTTGGATCAGATGCAGAGAAAGAAAATCTAAGTACCTACCATCAATTATTATTTTTGTGCCTCCAACATTTATGGATTCAATCTGATCTTTCTTTTGAAGCTAGAAATAGAGTTTGCACAAGATTTAATTACTCAAACAAGTCACATTTTCAATATGATGGTTATAATTGCCAGATCTAGAATAGCTGAGGTCTTTTTGTGATACATGTTACAGTTCTGTCTGACTGACCTACAGTGATTTCTGGCAGTTCTCATTTTTATTGCCTTGTTCAGTGTATGAGCAAAGAAAGTTGAAAAATCAAAGATAAAATGCATTTAAAATGAAATAATAATACTTCAATATTTTGGTCACATCCCAGATAATCCATGATATAGAAACAAGAATTACATGCAGGGGTTATGCTCCCTGACAGCTTTCACAAGTTCTTGTTCCAGTGGCAATCTGTCCTGTTCCTAGAAATAGATTAGTAGGTTCGTGACTTTTTTGATAACACCTTCTGTGACTATCACTGTTATTTAGCATAACATATTGATTGTGGACTGTTTCCTCATGATTGAATTCACAAGAAGAAAATGCATCAGAAAATGCATCACCATTGCTTCAGAGCAATGGTGTCACTGTTCTTCAGATCAGAGAAAAGGGCTATACCTTCTTTTCTAGGATCTTAAAACTGTGATCTCATTTTTCTACATTATTTTGTAGTACATTACTTTCACAATTGATTATTATTTAAGGAATACCTCCCTTATTTCCTGTATGGATGACTTGGCCTTTATAACTACTTCTGCTGACAAATGCTGTAAAATTACATTCTTTGTTACATGGAGACAAGTTGGGTTTTTTTCTCAAAAATAAGCAGACTTTAAGAAAATGGTACTTGCTTGTTCCAATCCTGACATTCCACATGCAGCTACATGGAAAACACAGTCAACCCCTTCACAGGCTTTGAACACTGCTTCATAATCCCTCACATCACCCTGTGAAATGAGAAAATAATGGATTTTTGTCAGGTAGAGCTCCTTACTTACATTCTCTACAGAACTGTATTAGCTATGGCTAGTAAGGAAAATCTACAGGTATTCTGGTCTGTTTTTCACCAGACTTACCAACAATTAAATAAAATATTATGAACAGGCAGAAAAAGTAGTGACTAAGAATTTTGCCAGTATTTTGTTGCAAAACAAAGATGACTCTTGTTGGCTTCAATTAGAATGCGTATTTTCACACTGAGTCCTGCAGCCTCCAGGCTGGCAAAACTTGTCTGACTTGAATGGGAGCAGCAAGTGCTCGAGGGCTGGAGAATCCAGCCCCAGGGACAATAAATCACAGCAGGAAGGGTTCAGCTGTTTTCCTTGGAATCCCCAAATAAGAAAAGCCCCTTTATGTTGGCACCTTGAGATGTGATCTGTGCTGTCTTCACAAATCTCTTTTTATCCATCTAAGGCTTGTTTGGTGCACTGTATGATAACTTTAATTGCAGTTTTGTACAAGAGTAAAAAACCCAGTACAATCTATATGTCTGTAATACTTTATTTAGTGTACAGGAGTGTACTATAATCACATTTATGAAATTCCATATATCACTGAGCACACCTGTATCTAGTATTAAATCCTATGATGGGGTTAGAATATTATCTTGCATTTTTGTAAATCAGGAAATACTATATTAACAGAACTCCCATATATATAGATAACAATAAAAATATAGTACCTTTGTTTTCAGAATTTAGGTGTTTCAAAATATTGGATATTATATTATTTCCTGTAATGAAATTGACAGAATATCCCCAAAAGAAAAAAGTGAAGGTAATATTAAGAGCTAATCTAATTAGTCTTTAACTCTCAACTTTTTTCTCCTAAGGTTGCCAAAGTATTTCACAAATACAGCTGACTTACCCTTCCCACTCAGAATGCAGTGCTACAGGAACTAACCAGTATAAACAATATTAGCCATCTCCAAATCACTGCTCAAGGCTCGAACCTCTGAAGTCACTTATTAATTCATTTACTAGGACTCCATAGTTCAATTTTCCATCTAACTCTCCTACACTTTGTAATACTTAGTATTTGTAAATTGATTTATTAAAAAATGCTGTTCTAGAAGACCATTTCTGAGATCTTGAGTCCCCTTTAAAAGATGGAAATTGCCATCAGTCCACAAACTTAAATCAAATTAGGTGGACTTACAGCATTAACAAGTCGAGCTTATGGTGTTTGAATACTTCCTCGATAACACTTTATCCCTCTTCCATATTCTGTAGAAGTTATTTATGAAATTCAACTTAAAAACATCCTGGGTCAGACAAAATCTGCTTAGCCTGGTTTTCTGCCTTCCCCAGAATCATCCATCACCCTCTGCCTCCCGTCCACCTGCCCCAGAGGGTGATGTAGCTCAAAGGAGAAAACCTGGCACCACAGTGACAGCCCTCAGGACCAAGGTCCTGTGATCCCTTCCAGCTTTGCCATCGACTTCCCAGTCCGAGTGGAGGTGGCAAATGCTCTTACAGTAACTGCTCAGAAAAGATCAGCTGAGCAAATCCCTGGGTTTAGCCCAAATTCTTGTGGCAGGACAGGAGCGCCCAAAAAGTGCCCCCAGAGCCCAAACCTGAGCACCTGGAACAGCTGTGACAGGTGCTGGGGAATGTGTCCTCCACACATGGCAGTGAGCTGTCAAATACTGGATTCCTCTTGTGTTCCCCCTTTTTTCAGACACAGTAATTCATTGAATTATCCAAAATCAAAAAGAAGAAGTGCTTATAAATGCTGCAGGAAGAGCATGAAGAGGGCAAGCAATTCTGCTTTCCCCCAGAATGTTCTTCTACTCTTGAAGAATTTCCATTCAGAAGATTTCTTGAGCCTAATTTAATTTATCTATTCAGCAGTCTCCAAGGGAGGTAATTTTTTCTTGAGGCTTTGTACATGCCTTTTGCCCACTGCACAAAAAGCCACTTCATTTTGTTTGTACTGCCCAGAGTCCCCATTCCTGAGGGCCCTTCCTTCTTGTCCTGGAAGGACAGAGAACAATGCCACTCTCAGCCTGTAGAGCTGGAGTCACCTCTTGCCCAGCCTGGAAATCCCACTTTCCTCCATCTTTCTCTGCATAGCAACAATTTCTGCCTTTGTGATCCCTTTCACTGCGCTGTCTTGGCTCTCACCTTTTTACCTGAAGGAATTCTCCTGAGCAGGAACCTTTGTCCCTTCACTGTTTCCCTGGGGCTCTGAGTGGCAGGCACCTCCCAACAGAGCCTCACTGGTGACACCGGCCCCCTTTGCCATCCCTTTATCAGGTACTTATGCATGCAAACCTTTTACCACGGCTTCTCCTTGTCCTGAAAGGCTTTTCCATAAATGTTTTAATCAAAAGTTCTTAAGAGGAAGCCTTGAGAATGAGCACTGGACGTGTAACTCCAGCATACCTTGAAAAAATCCGCTCCGCTCGGAATTTCCCATTGAGGTTTCCGAACATCAAACAGCACCACGGCAATTCCCGAGCTGGCGAGGGCACATCCCAGATTGTAGCCCAGGTAGCCTCCGCCTCCTGTCACCATTGTCCTGCTGCTCCTGGGAGCCAGCAGCCCCGCAGGCTCGGGCACTGGGCTCTCACAGGGTTGGCTGCTGTGGAGCTCTTCCCTGGATCCCTCCGGCATCACGACTGCAACAGAGAAGAGCTCTTGAACGTTCCTGCATAATGCTTTGATGTCTGGGTCATTTCTATAGCTCTCACATTACAATGCTCCCATACTAGTTTTATTATCTTAATATGTTTAAAATGCATACATTTGGAAGTTTGGTGATGGGCTTTCTATGTATAATGTCTAATGCGTCTGAGTACTTTCATATGCCAAGATTTAGTATTTTCCTCATATCCCTAAATTTCAGAATTTATAGAAATTAAGAGAAATTACAGGATTTTAGAGCCATTATAATTACCTAACCTTAACAGATGTGATGACATTTTTTTAATACTTGGTTTAATCAAACATTTTATCCTTGAAAAGTCATTAACTCCTGATATATTAATGCCAAATTGCTGTTATTCTACTAGCCAGGAAAATAAACCAAGACATTAGATAAAGAATATAAGAAAGGATTATTCTACTTTTAAAATCAACTTTATTGCACATTTGGGTCCGTCTTCAGCAATGACAAAAGCTTGTTACCATTTAAGCTTTTCTGGTTATACATTAAATATATTTCATTTACTGTCCAGTTCTCACTAACTTTTGACCATATTATTCTCAGGAGGGCATTCGTAGACAGCTAAACCAACAAGGGACAGAAAAGATAAGCCATCTGCCCTCTGGGTTCATCTAGCTGGGGAAACTCATTAGAATATCATTCTAGGATAACAACTCCACAGGAGTTACCCATCTGTACGCCTTGTTCTGTATTGCAAATTAGTTTATTCTACTTTAACCACTCGTTCAAAAAATTTAATTTTCCCACAGAGAGAGCCCCTGTTGTCCTGATCCTGTGCTCGGCCTTTGCACATTGGGATCTAGGCTCTTAGACTGCCAAACAAAAATCCAGGAGAAATCTGCAACCATCAAGCGGGAGCCCAAGCGGGTGCCTGCAGGAATATGGACCCAATCTCTGCAGATTCTTTGGGTTTTCTCAGGGCTGGAGAGCTCCTCCCATGAGAGGAGCCTCCCAGTTCAGTACAGTTTGCTCTCAGCCATTTACACCAGGCTTCAGCAGAGCTCAGGCAGAAAGAGGGCACGGTAGCTCTGTCACTTCCTGAGTGACAAAAAAATTCAGGAAAAGTAACACAAAATGCAGCCACAGCACACAAAATTATGAACTACTTTAGCCATTGCTTACTTAGTATTTTATAATTTTATTTGTGATATTCTTCTTATTTTATACGTTGTGGTTTAGATTTCAGATGCAGGAAGGACCATATTCTCCACTCTGTTACATGGTTTTAAAACCAATGTCAGTTCACTCAATTGAGTAAACCGAGATGCATAACAGTGTAAAACACAAGCTCCTTATGTTGAAAAACCTCCTGACATTTCAAAAATGAAAAATAATTCACATTTCCAAACAAAATTTAAACTACAACAAATGTAATACAACTGAAAACAAATATGCTGTCCTGTTCAAGCAAGGAAACATAGATTTGTATCTCTAGAATATGCTATGCAGGAGTCTGAAGCCATATGAAATTCTTTTGCCTTGTCTTCTGAGAAAAAAACCATCTTTTTATGCACTGTAAGGATAAGCAAAGTCAAGATTATCACATATATTATCAAAAGACATTTGAGAAACGGTATAGATTTGAATACTTGTCCTTAATATCTACTTAAGGTTTAAGTAAGCTGGAGGTTGCATAAAAAAATTAAAGTTTTCTAGAATTCACTTTCATAAAAAGCACTAATAGCATTAGTATATTAATCTGCTTCATGGATGTAGAAAATTGTTTTCAAATTTTGAACATAAACAATTTTCTTTTTGAAAATACTTCTTTTCAGAATCAGTAACTATTTTTTTTCTCTGAATTTGTAGGAGCTATTCTGATTTATTAATGTATTCTGTATGATGAGCACAGTCACCTTTCATGCAGCGCATGTAGCGTGAGTTGCTCTTAGCTCCCCTGTTATTTCAAATATCAGAAATCTTCTACTCACTTCCCATAAAAAGTCAAACATATCAGGTTTTTTAAATAGCTAAAGAAGAGGTAAGTACCCTTGGTAGAATCCTGCTCAGCGCTCTGCCAGGCCGTGCTGTCCAGGAGAGAGGGGGAGATGTCTCTGTGCTGGACAGTTCGTGACTCAAGGGCATCAGGTGCTCCCAGGCAGACAGAGAAGTTCATGTGTGCTCAGGCCTTTTGCTGTTGCTGCTCCTTTGTAGCTGGTGGCTGGCTGGAAGCCAAAAAAGGGCAGGGCTTAATTTGTACATAATTTACGTTCCTTTTCAGGAAAACAACAAAAAAAATTCTCCACATCGGACCATTCTTAACAGGAGGGTACCTCTCACTTATCTGGTAAAAGTACAAGACACTAGACAAGACAAATACATCAGTGGTACCATCATTTTGTAGATAAACTACTAGAGAAGAAACAAAAATCCTGTTTGGCAGCGCTACTCAGCATCTTCATCCTGACTTTTCTACCTCCATCCCCAACCCAATTTTGTATTTGCAGAGAGGCTTAACTGTAGGCACAAGGGTTGTTCTCTGGCTTCCAAGATGAATGAAGGTAATAAACTACCTTGTACACAACAGAACAGGAAAAGGTTACTGTATTGTATGTAAATGTACTGTTAAATAATGCATGTAAAATGAATGAAGATTAATGAAACTATTAATAATTATATATGTGCTCTGTCCTAAGATTTTAAATCACTTTTAAAACAAATCAACTTTTGCAAATTAAACAATGAGAAATCAAAGCCAACATTTAAAAATGGGTGTGTCTAAAATTAAGTCTCAAAACAGTAGTTAACATGCTAAAGAAACACTCCCACATCTAAATATAAATTACTACCGTTTTCAATGTGTGCATGTTAGAAATATCTCAAGTTCACAGGTAACCGATAGCAATTTAAATGTAATTTAATGTTCATGTGCTGACAAGAACTCAAACTGACACCTAGGCAAATACATTTTCACATAACATGTATGTTCTAAAGTCCGTATCGTTTGCATTACAACCAGAATATTGAACCTGTCAAATGAATCTGCACTTGGATTGCTGAGGGACAAGCTCAGCTCACAGTAAAATCCCCAAGAACACCAAACTGTTTTGAGCTGTCCACAGCTTTTACCATTCAATGCAAGAAATAAAGTTCCCATTCTATCCCTGAACTATTCCAGAGCTTCTTCCCAAGTCAAAGCAGCTTGTCAGCTTAATTCAAAGGATCTCAATCTCCCAGTCATCAGTGAAGTTTAACTAAGAGCATTTTTACTTGGCTTTGGTTTCCACCTTGGCAAGGAGACACCTCAGAGGAGTTTTCAGACATGGTATTTTGTACCTCTCCCGTTAAGCTTATTCTCTTACCTTTAGTAAAGAGGGATGGTCATATTTTATTCAATGCATCCTGCTAAGTATTTCTGAAAGAAACAGAAGCTAAAGTTACAAGGACAAAAGCTGCTGCATTAAGATTGGAGCTTGCTTTTGGTCTTGAATCACAACTCTATAACTGCTTTTTCTACTTTTTCTCCTATGACTGTTCATAGTTCATGTAGGCACATAGAAACAAACAAAGCATCCAGTACTTGTAGCAGATAACTATAAAACACAACAGGAAGGTGTCAGGCAGTTTGCCCATTTGTTTGCATGGAGGAGGTCCACATTTCTTCTGAAATGTTTTGTTGGCTTATCAAAATGTTACTCACATCCAGACTGTAAAGCAATGTTGAAATGTAATGACACTGTTTCATAGAGGAGCCCAGTACGCTTACACAAGTTCATTTCAAATCACATGAATGTGCTAGAGCCAAGCCTGGATTAAGTAAGGAGGATTTGGCATAAAAGACACGGGACAATCTCTGTCCCCAGCGTCCAGACCTGGTGCCCTGTGCTGGTTCTGAGCCCTGCTGGGTACTGGAGCCAGAAGGGTTTCAAGCCATGGCCAGAAGGCAGATGTGTGAGACCAGGTCTATGTCCCAGCAGGTCCTGTGAACTTCACAGCTCTGCACTCCCAGGGCAGAACAGGAGCTGTGCTCCAGCTGTGGGGTCACCTGAAGAAAGGTTTTCAAGGGTGGAAGAGCCTACTCAGAAAGGAGCCTTTAAGAGGGTAACCAGAGCATGAAGAGCTCGACAGAGGCGTGAGTTAAGATGACAGCCGGATATTTGGGGTGAGTCACACACAGGATGGGACATTCTGGAGTGCCCAAGGGCAGAGGAATAGCAGAAAATCAGAAGAGACTAAGCTCTCTCTTAAACCTACTCAAATACATGGTTTTGCTGAAATACCTGCCACACAAAAAATACCTTTTCTTCATTTGACTTATTAAAAATTTCTATATCTAAGTCCTAAATTATTAGAGTTGCCCATTGCTATGTGCCTGAGCACCTACTGGTGCACTTATTCACATGCAGATGCCCATCAGAGGTGCTGACACAGTCTGTGAACTCAGAGTGGTGAGACTCGTTTGGACAGGGACAGAGTGCTGCCTCTGCAGCCCCACGGAGGCCTGGGCAGAGCTGTCCCAGGGTGTAAGTACTTTTGATGGAGGGAACTTCTCTCTGTGACCACAAAATCAACCACCCCCATAACAAGGACATCCAAACCAACAGAGAGCTGAGAGAAGGGAAATGACAACAGTAAAATATTCACCTTTTAGGACAGAGAAGAAAGAAAATGTTAAAAAGCATTTAAATCAGGTCTTGCAATGTTAGAGAAAAAGAATATAGCTCTCCTTAATTATATCTAGATGGGCTTAGACTTTTCTTCAGAAAGATTGAAGATCAAAAGATTGGTTCATTGGATCTGAATTTGGGAAACTTCAGAATCTTTTTCAAATAACCAAATGCTAAATATTTTTATATATCAAACATTTCTAAGGCATCAAGTCATCCTTAAAAAAGTTTACCAACACAATGTTGATAGAACAACAAATACAAGACCCAATTTGTTATGATAACACAATATTTTTAACATTCCTTGCTAAGTTACAGGAGTAAGACACAGAGGGTAAAGCAACTTACCCATGAGATGCTCTAAGTCCAGGCCAGAAGGGAAAAGAAGATGCAGATCTTTATTCCTTGCTGGAAAGCTAAGAGATCAGGTTCTTCTTAAATCCCTCCATTCTTCATTACCATACATAAATATTCTCACTCTATCCTTCCTTTTTCCTGTTTCTTTGTGTATTTGTGTTACAGTTCTGCATATTTCACTGTTTCCTCATGGAAGGAATAAAGCACACATAAATACAGCCTTGGAATGTGCCCCATAAAATGCTTTTCAAATGACTTTGTTCTCATTTCCTTTGCATTCGTGGTTACTTTGCATGTTACACAGATTGATTTACAGGTCAAATGAAATGATAACTCTGAGCCTGCATTGCCAAGTCAGGATGGAATTACAGGAAGAAACAAAACAACTTCTCACAGCAGCAACAAACATCCCTGTATCAGCCCTCGGGTCTTGTTAAAGGAGAGGACAGTTTATGCAATATCGGAAGGGAAGGACTAATCTAAATAAAAATTACATTACTGCATTACATGGTACTGAATAAAGGCACATTTCTGTACAATTAGCAGGGATCACAGCTTACTACGCATAGGAATCACAGAGACAACAAGTGTATAGAACAAACTATACAAATGCATGTTTGAAAGAAATTTTAACACCAATGCCAACAGGTTTGTTATTTGCTAGTTTTTTCTCTATTTAGAAAAGCCTTGGTACCACATTAGAAGCAGCCATGGTGACAGAGGCAGCCCATGTCACTGAAAGGATATGAAGTGGCTTCCAAGGTCTGTCTAAGCTTACCAAATTCTGAGTAGAATTTAAGATTCTAGCTGATGAAGTCTCACATAGGAGTCAGAGATTATCAGACTCCTTATAAAATTACTTCTGCCAGCGCATTCAGTACTTCAAACCTAAATTATCATTATTGTAACAGAGGAAAGGAAAAAGGTATTTTCTGATGCTGGCAATTTTCTTCTTCCCCCCTCTATTATTTATTTATTTATTTAAGCTAATCAGCAAGCAAACATTCCATAAGCATCTGTTTGCCATGGTTTCTCAAAGGACCAAAGTTCAATGGAATGAAATATACTTCTGATATACATCTGATTTAGATGCATTAAAGTGATTCCATGAAAATTCCAGTGACTCGGTTAAGAACACATTTGGGTGCCTAGAGTCTTGGAAGTTTCTAGTTGCAAATCTAGATACATGCTAACAGTAGCAACATGCTTATAAGGCACAGAGAAATTCTTACGGAGCAGAATTCTAAAGGACACCACACACACTGCCATTTACCTCCCTTTGAAGCAGCATGAACTGCTGGGGGTGACTCTAATTTGGGCATATTTGGATGGAGGGATTTGTTACTATGCCAAGCTGTCCCACCCTTCTCCTGGAAGCTGTCCCCTGGAGCAGCTCTGGCTGAGCCAGGCACGAAGGAGCTCCTGAACTGCCAGTCCTGGCTAAGGACTACGAACATCTCTCTGCACCAGTCAAACCTAGCTCAGCAGCTGGAAACTGGAAATCATGGCAGCACGTGAGCTGCCCCACATGGAGGTTCCCAACTCCTGCTGGGAAAGGAGCACTCTCCTGAAGAGGGTTGCACACACATGTGGAAGTAGCAACTGGTTCAGCCATTTGGCTTTAATTCATTGCACACAAATCAGCATATTCAGTGAGTCACAGCAATGGCATGACTTACCAACAAGCTGGCAGAAAAATATGCATTTGGTCAATTATAAAACTCTTTTATTATGTCTTGAATACAGTGGGCTGCGTTCTAACAAGAACAAACCAAGAAAACAAATGACACAGAGCTGACAGATGGACACTGAAGTCACTAACCCAGTATTACTCAGGATGTCCCCTCTTAGGCATCTCCTGAAAACATCTTCCTGGCTGAGCAGCCTCAGCCTGATGGCAGCAGGTAGAATGGGAGTTTCCCAGGTAGGTAGTAAGGAGATGAAATGTGTATTTTCAAGGAAGGAGCTGCTCTGAGGAGACCACAAGGCTTTGGCTGTGCAGGCTACACAGGCTGACAGAAGAGAACTGGGATGGGTGTAATGGCTCCATACTGGAATACCTGACTCTTTCACAGCTTCTGTGCTTATCACATTCTAACACCAACATTTGCTCCTTACTTTTCACTGCATTTTCTTGAACAGGAGGCTTGGAAGCTCTTAGCTCACAGCACCAGTAAAGAGAAGGCTCCCGAGTTCAACACCTACTTGGAGTGTGAGATCATGCCCAGGAGAACCAGAGAAACACGCTGTGCTCTGCCCACAGAAAGAAACACCCAGTCCAAGGCAAAACAAACAGTTCAGTGATGAGAACTGATGGAGGCTGCCCCAAATGTTGGGTTACAGATCCCCTGACAACCAGCCAATGGAGACACTGCATAAATGCAATTGTTACTATAGAGCAAAACCTCTGAACACCAAATATTGTACGGGGGGGATGGAGGCTCTAAATGAGAGCTTTGAGAATTGCAGTCTAACACAACAGACTGAAATACTCTGATGCTTATCCACATTTGCAAAATCCAACATGTTCATTATTATCTTACTTTGCAGAGAGCCTCTGATACCATTTAACCTAAGTGTGTTTCCTTTTAAGTTCTTCTAAAGCACTTTTACAGGAATATAAGAATCTATGCTACAGTACTGTGACATTTCTTAAATACTCCAAGGAACAAACATGAAACCCTTTTTGGCAATACAGAAAGCTCATCCTTTCTACCTCCATTTACTGTTTTAATATTTCCATTAGTACAAACCTTCATTTTATCAATGATTAACATCTATACCCCAAAAAGAGATGGAACCAATCTTATTAATTTACAATTAAAATTTTCATATTAAATAACCTAATCTCTCTTGATTTCATATCCAATCAGCAGTTACACACATCCACAAATAAAATCACAAAGTGATGCATAGCACGAAGCACCAGTTTAACTGCAGCATTCTGGTAAAGGCTGGCACTAACGTGGAAGGCAGGAGCCACCTGGCTCAGCACAGAGCACTCAACAGATACATTTATCATAGAAGGAATTTTAAATTCTTTATAGAAACAAAAGAGATAAAGGACAGAAAAGACACAATCTCCCATATCACATCAGATCCAGTGGCACTCAGGAGATGCAAATGACTCTTGAGTAAATGCAGATCGAGTATCTTAATTTTGAAGTATAAATCCATTTTTATTATATTACATATATGAAACACCTGAGATTAATTTCCAAGCCTCTAAAAGACAACAGTGAACATCTCCAAAATACTAGTGAACTGTCATTACAGAAATCAGTACAACACATGTATATTTCACAAATCAACTGGCAAACATATTTTTAATCCTTCTAGACAGGAAATATGTAAGAACAGAATTGCTCAGAAGATAAGCAGTGTCTGGTTATACAAACACAACCAGACTACATCAGCAACAGGGTTATTACTTTCTTGCATGTCTGATCATTTCTGAATCATTGTTTCCAAATCTTTCTTTAGTGCCAACGTGAAAAGCAGAGTTGAAATTATTATTAGCAAAACTTCTCTGTGCAAAACCAGGAATTACAAGCTTTGTTTTTTGCACTAAGGTTGTTTCCTGAACTTTCTAGAAACAACAAAACTGGCATAAAGAATTCTCTTCCTAACATCATAGCCATCTATCATAACTGTTAGGGATAATAAGCACTAGTAAAGAATTCTCAGACCAACAGAGAAAAAAGGCAATTTAGACATACCACCAACTAACTGAAGAAATTATTAATACAATGCAGTAAAAGAAACAAAAGTTGTGATCCTGTATAACTACTGATAGATACACTTTTAAATTTTGTATTAGCTATATTGAAAACTATCCTCTACTTATATTTAAACTCCATAGAGTTTGTGATTTACTTTGAATCCTGCAGAATCTGCAAGTGGAGTCAGTGCAGCACTCATCTGCAACTTCTTGTCTTGTCAGCAGTTGTGACAACAGCGAAAAAAAAAATCTTCTTTCTGCTTGAAGCTGGAAGGTGTGAGCACACTTTGAAAAGAAGCAGGTTATTGGTATGATCCCAAACCTCTTCAGCATCTTTTCTTTGTCTACAATTTAATTCTACAAGTAAAGCACAGGAATACTTATTTTAAAATACAACTCAAAATATATAAAATGCATCAGTGTCACTATTAACAAAACAGTAATGGGTAAACAATACAACTTAAAGAGAATGTAATCAAGTTTCTTTACTTACATGTTTAATAGGGCTACAGTGCTATGCACTTTGTGGAGAATTTTAACAGGAATGCCTTCCTACATACTCCACCAGCAATACAGTTTACCTTAGAACGCCGAGATACAGAGATAATTGTGGAACACCAGCCTTTATCTCTGCATGCCTCTAACAACTTCCTTGCTCCTACAGGATGGTTTTATATCTTCTCTCTCTCCAAGCATCTCTTGTGAGTGATCTGCCCTTAAATGCTGAATTCTGCAGGCTCTGACACACTCACACACACTCCTGCACACCAGGCTCCAGGTGCCACTCCATGAACCAGGGATTTTTAACCAGCAGGATGGACTGGATTTTTTTATTCTTATTTGAATGACTGGGCAATGTTTTTGAGCCAAAATACAAACTACAGCTATAGAAACAAGGATTTTAAAAAACCCAGTCCTGCTCTGTATCTGCCTTACCCAGTTCCTTGATGAACATCTTGGCAGGCACACGTTCTCTAGTGCAACTCTGCAGTCGTCTGTGTGTCCATTGTTTCTCCTCAAACAGCTCTGTGACAAATGCTTCTGTCTTGTTTAACCCTGAGAAAGTACTTCCCAGCAATTTCTCTTTTCCTGGGGTTTTTACTTGGCCAATTTAAAGCAGCAGGTTGGCTCTGTGAGAGGTTCAGTTTGCCCAGCTGCCTCGGCCACCACTCTGTCATGTCCCATGTTTGCTGAGGATGTCTTTGCTATTAGTGGAGCCTTTTTTCAGTCAGCCTTGGGCATTTAACAGATAAATCATGCAGGCCAATGCAGCAATTATTATTACATCTGGTTCTAACCTTCTAATGTGCCTAACTGCTTGCTAGAGCATTAATAACTACAAGTGCACATCTGCCTTGCTCTTTTCACCCCAAACAATTCTCTTTGAGCTGTTCTTTGGCTATGTGGGGTTTTACTGTGCACTATCTCAGCTTAGAACTAAAATCACTACAAATGTTTCCAACTTTTTCATTTCTAGTAATGAATACATTTAATAAAATATTAGCCTTCTACTGAAATACATGAACTATACATAAACTATGATGTAAATATGGGGACTGTTTACCTGAGCAGTTTTTTGAAAGTCAGAGTTGTCTTTTTGGTTTCTGTTCCATTTTTCAAGCAATAATCTGTTTGAAAGAAAAACAAAGTCCAAAGAATTACAGCAGTTTTTCACAGAGGCACAGAACACTTGGAAGTCTTTGTTTAGCGCTGTCCTTGGTTCCCTGAAGATGTATAATGCATTTTAAAGCTCTCTGCAGGCACTTTTGCCTATTAAATTGGTACTTTCTGGTTCTGGATTGGAAGTTAAGAAAGGTAACAATGAAGAAACATAATAATAAATACAATTTAATTGTCCCTCACTCCTATTCTAGGCAATTCCCCAGGTGTTTTTTTATAACAGACACTGGGAAGTCAGATATTCTTGTCTTCATTCCAGAAAATAATAAATACAAAGACTCTTGATACATACCTCCAAGATTTTGCCTGCTTTAAGAAACTTCTAGCTTTTGCTACTTCTTGAGTAAGTTTCTTTAAATCATCTCCTTCGAAGTCAGGAAAAACTGGATTCTGAAAACATAGTTAAAATGTTTTCACTTGCATCTATTTATTATTTTCTGGTTCACCAACTTAATTAACTGAGCCTAAGCTCTAAATTTCTCTACTTGCAGAAAATGTCTTGACCTTACAAGGGGAAAGCAGAGCAAGCTGAGATTGAAGCTGGTTCTGTTCAGTAACATTTTTCTGCTGTGCCAGTGCCTGAGGTCTCATGCTGGAGAATTAATGTGCCAAGCATCGGATAAGGATTTAACAATGAAATTAAACACAAGATGGCAAGGATAAAAAGACAGTGAAAGCTGAAGTTAGCTTAAAAACCACATGATATATTTTCAACTTCTCTTTCAAAACCTATATTGCACTGTGTATTAATTTCGTGGACATGGGCACCTCACCAAGGCAGTAAGGAGAAAGGTAAAAACAGATACTAAGATTTCTCTTTTTGGTTTCAACATGAAATAACTTAGAAGTTTTGTATTGTTTTTTCTCATTTTTTTTCTTTTTTAAATGGAATTTCTCTACTGATGAAGAACCAAGTTGCAATGAAACAAAACAAATTGATTTATTTAACATACATCTTCATCATCCAGCCCCTCTGTCAAGATTCTCTGTGCTGCTAATTGTCCATCTTCAACTGCAGAGCTGCAGTGGAAGCGCCCTCCTGTTTGGGAAGCAAGCTTCTTCAGGAATTCAACAGCTCCTCTGTTAGCACAAAGTAGAAAGCTACTTGTGAAAATTGTTTTCCAAAAGCAACAGCAAAAGAATGTGTAAGAAAGCCTCAAAAATATGACATCAAACCCAACAGATGAGAGGAGGTGATGGTAAATTCCTGTATGAAATGTAAGCCATGTGGCAATTACCTGTGTCAGAACAACCTTCCCTGATACCATCCTGGTAGCACAGACTTCTGACAAGAAATAAAGTAGTCATTTAAAGATTTTTTTTTTTTTGTGTTTTGTTCTTGCAAAGTATCACATACCTGTCTGCACAGCTAAAACAAATGGTGTGGATTTTAATATCTTGTTTCTTTATCAATCTTTCAATTTCTTTCAAAATCAGACTGCAACTGGTGTCTGGTTTTCCATCAGTCAATAGATACAGTGCCTCTACACCTTGGAAACTGAGAGCCTTCTGAAAAGCAGAAAATAAGCTTAAATAATTTGTATATTTATATGAAAAGTTATACTTCAGAACAAAAACACCATTCCAATGATTTAAGATAGTTTTATATTTGCCATATCATTAATCATCTTAGTTTTGTCTTTTAATTTTCAGTCATTCGGGAAGGAGATCAAGGATATAAATTTGAAAATTTTAGTCGATAATTTGCAGCATAAGACAAAATATTTATAAGCAGGGCATTGCCAAAAATTAACTAATTGAAATAATTAAATTAACTGATTTTGGAGAACTACTGACAAAAGATTTTTATGTCATATTTTATGGGAGTTAAAGATGTTTATTATCTGAAAATCTGGCTCACTAGGACTTGAATGACTATTTTGAAAATTTGCTACAGTAATTCTTTCAGTGGACATCTTTGTACTACACACATGCCTTGCAGCTCTACTAGACTTCATTCATGATGAATGCCATCAGATTTATATGGAGATTATGCAAGGAGGCCTTGAAGAAGAATCATTCATTAAAGGCAACATTTCTTTTTTGATTCCAGCTTTAAATCTCATGAAATTGCAAGTTCACTTTTAAGTTATTATTACTATTCGATTTCTACACTGAGAATTTTTATAGGAGAAATGTTTCCTCATGGTTACTGAAGTTCAAGAACTGTACTCAAAAACCCATGAGGTTCCAACAAACATTGCTTATTTAAAATTCTGTTTGGCTCAGGGCAACATATCACAGCCACAGCTGTACATAAACACCAGTTTGAACAACTGGCTATTTTCCCTCTCCAGTATTCTTTGAACACAAATATTAACAGAATTGTTCATATATTTTTAAAAACTTAGTATGAGCAATTAATCTGAGTATCTATGAGCCCTGGGGCCAGAAAGAGTGACTTGATTTCTGAGCTGTTCAGGGATATGCATATACAGATGTTGTACATGCTGACACAGCAATTTTCCTAGAATGTCACCAGTCAGGGGGAAGTGTTTGAGCAGCCCAAGGCAGGATGTTCTCCAAGCTGTGGCACACCAACCTGTAAAGCTGCAAGGATGCAGGAGCCCCCGTGAGCGTGGCACGTGGAAACCCACTGCACAGCATCATGGCAGCTTTCATCAGTTGCCTCTACAAGATACTCTTTCCAACTCTCTGTATTTTCTGCAAATCTCAGCAGGTTAAACCTGAGGAGAAAGATGAGCCACAACATTCAACCCTAACCAATACGAGACGCTTTGGATAAGCCAGTTTTGAAATCAGTAAATCAATACATTTTTTTAAAAATCAAACACACACACCCAACAGTAAAAAAGAAACCAAACCCACTATCAAAGAGCCTAGTGTTGGATTAAGATCTTCAGCCTTGGAAGAGTCAAAAAGCATATCTTGCTTTGCATGAACAGGAAATCTATGGGAATGCTGAGCCTAAAAGGGTAAACAGCATCAGCCTACAGCAGAGGCTCAGATCTCAGAGGGTTTAGAATTTAAAACTGGTAACAACAACAGAAAAAGTGGTTCTTGTCACATGCACATTATACTCTAATATACAAGAATTATTTCAATTGTGCTTTAGCGCTGTATTTCTGTAATTAAACAATCTGATTACATAATAATGAATGCAGATTTCAGTTTTTATCAGTAATTCACCATACCTGACTTCATTTTTTCTCAGCTGTTCCCAGATAAGGGAGGTAAGTTCTTTTGTGACAGATGGCAAATATGGGCCCATGGAACCAGATGTATCCATCAAAACATTGATATTTGCTTCTAAAATGGTACCAAACAACCTTCGGCTTCCTGGGCCAGAACATTAAAACTAATTAAGACTTATTACATAGGCTTATTTTATTGAACATAATCTTCAGACTAGGGGTAATTCTGGGCACATTTCTACATAATTAAGTCTAATCTATGTGGCAATTAGGTAGTTAAAAGCTTAACAATAGGAAAGTCTTTGGCCATTTCAAAACGAGCACCATCAAGCATTAATTACTAGCTTATTGTAGCAACTTGCATTAAATAATTTGTAGCTCCTTTACAATCCAGCAACAAATTAAACTGTTTCCCAACAAAGATCTTTATGAGCAACAGAGAATTCAAAACAGTCTTCACCAGTAGTGATGCTGAACTTCCAAGCAGGGCACATTCTTAGCAAAACATGCAGAAAAGCTAATTTTGGTTGTATATGTTACTGTATATATTCTGATGATAGAAAGTTTCTGTTCTGTATTCATGAACACACACAGACCAAAACCTAATTATTTGTCAGCAAACGAGAAGTTTATCAGCTGCACAGATGCTGAATTCTCTTGCATTCACAAGAATAAGTTTAAAAAGTTGCAATGAAATGCAGATACAGAGACCCTTTTTTCCCATTGGGGCCTCAGATTTCCATTCAGATCCATTCTACCAGAAAAAGCAGCCAAGAAGGTTCTGGATATATTTCAGTTGTGCTTTCTACAGAAAGGCAGAGGCACACCAATACCTGAGAGAAGCCACTGCACTCTCTGGATATAGCGCTGCAGCACCTTCTCCAGCTGCTCTGTGTAGGCTTCCAGTTCTTTAGGGTGAAACTGCAGATGTTTCACAACCCCCTGGAAAAATTCAGTTTGTACAAGAGCATCTTAGTTCAGGAAATCTGAGCTCAGCTGCTATCTATGCAATGTTGGCATTGGACATCAGGGAGATTTTTGCCTTTACATCTATGAAATATGGTAAAAAAAAAAAAATCCTGTGACTCTGTTGCTTGTACTTAACTTTCTATGCTTCTCTCCAGTCATTAACAAACAGAATAAACCACACATGATTTTGTTAAGTTTTACTTAAATTTTAAAAATTATTTTCCATACTATATGAGCAGAGGAGATGCTACACATTCTAAAGAACATGTAGTTTGGACTTCAAACATGCTAAATGTATTTTTGTGGTGAATAAAAGACCTTCTCCAGCTTGCTAGTGGAAATATGAATTAGAAAGAAGAGGGAAGAGTGGAGAGAACATCACACTAAAAAGCCAGAAACATCAATCAACACTGACTAAACAAATGCAAAGCCTTTCAATAATGTAGGTACCTGACATCTGCAAAAACCTACATTGATTTCTGTACTGGGGAAGATAGAACAGTATTTTGCTGATACTTTCTTGTGCAGACACTCCACAGTTTTCATCTGGTGGGTACAGCCTGGACCAAACATCAGTCTGGGCAATTCCAGTTTAAGCTTTTTAATACTGTACTTGGTCAGCCACTTGTAAGACAAAGAAAGAGAGCAATTGATTGTTGGCAAATATTAGAACAGTTTCAGTAATAACACATTGTACAGAACCACAATTAGCATTTACATTAATTCAAATGGATAGTTCCAAAATGGCAATTTATTAGCAAGGAGAAAAATACCTCTTTGCTTGAACAGATTTCCTCTTCCTCTGGCAATGTGACAGAACAAACAGATTTTCTTATGCCCATTGCCTTTGGGTACTTCTGATATATCATACCTATTTAAGAAATGAACAAAGTACCTAAAAAATCACTTATTAAAAAAAATTGTCACCTTCAAAAAAATTCTGAACCAAATCTTCTGTAATCAACTAAATAATGTTCACAGAGCTTTTCTTTGGAGCACCTTCAACCAAAACATCCCAAGGGACTTCACAAAGGAAAAACCAAATAAAAAAAAAAAAAAGTCAAGAAGTGTCAGCCAAACTAAAAATCCTCACCACTATTTGGTAAGTGAAACTCTCTCCCTCTCACTGTTCAAAGCACCCTGGTTATCAGTGACTTATCATCCTGCCAGTTTGATAATAGAAATTCTGATAAAAAAGGGCTTCACCCATCCCATCCTGATAACACATACCCACATTTCTTCCTTCTTCAGTGTAAAATACAGACACAGAAAACGCTGGCTGCTTCCTGGGTTTCTGCTTTCCTTTATTCTCAGTCTGAGACCATTCTTTTACTGTTTGTGCTACAAGTAAGTAATAGATTAAAAAAAGTAAACATTAATTTAGCTCAGCTGGATAAAACTCTTACATTAGAACTCAACCCTGTTCTTCTCTTCATGTATTCCTATTACCACAATTATAAATGCTTCATTTTCTTTGATAGTGATTAAGAAAAATCATATTATAGCACTACTTAAGAGGCTTCTATGCAAATGAAGCTTTTACAAATAAAGAAATTACCATCAGGAAGAATGTCACAGGAGTTAGTTTGAAAAAAATTAGGGGTTTGAATAAGCATAATATTTGTTGCAGAAACCAGTTAACTTTGTACAGAGAACCTCAGATCCAAATATAAATCCAGATTTGTAAACACTGCTACACATCAACATCTGTAGACTTGAAGACTCAAATTGAATGTAAAGAAAAATAAATTGCAAATGTTAGCAATGAAACAAAGAAGAACATAGGAAAGTTAAAAAAAAAAAAATGGAGGAGAAATGAATTGGGCATTAAGTGAGCAGCAGTAACTGGAATCAGTTTAAGAACTTTTCATAGACCAGAAGCAAGAGTCAACACTTCAGACAACCTGACACTGGTGTTGTACCTTTCCTTCTTTACTAGATCATAAATAAATCAATTGGAACAGCATATTAATGAAAATGGGATCTAACAGATTTAGTGGCAATATATGCATTGAACAAATAACATAATAAATGTCTGAATTACTGAGCCTCATGGCTTCAGGTATGGAACACAGTGGGGTTCTACTTTCCACCAGACACATTTGATATTTCCTCATAGAGGTCACGTATTCAATCCTAGGACCTGGAAATCATTGCACATCTGTGCAGAGTTCCTGCCTTGCACAGTGTAGAAGCAAATGAGATAAATTGCAGCTAAAACTCATCCCAAAGAAACTCCAAAACAAGCACAATGGTTTCTATAAATCTGATTAAAGATTACAATTCCAGGTGTTTCTAAAATCTTACATCAAATACATGTCTTTTAAGCAAAACCCAAAGGAAACTGAAGACAAAAAGCCCCTAATGCACACAAACCTGGTGGAATTCCTGCTTTGGCACTAGGAGGACACCATGCCTGTACTCTTGGAGGAGTATTCCTCTCTGCACCATGGTTGTCTTTAGCATCCTTTAGCACCTTTAATAAAAAAAAAATTGTAAAAAGTGCTTCAGCTGGATCAGATCTGCATTATTCTAAGCTGGAACTATGCTTCTTTATTCTTTAATTCCTGCTTTACTCTGGCTTTGACAAATCCACAGACTGCCATGACAACACATTAATTTCCACTTTCTTGCTGGGTTAAGTAACTCTAATTGCTCTGTTTTAATTATCTTGCTAATATCATCTCCTACCATAAACCTGAAGACTAACATCTACAGAGAGAGGAGTTTGGACAATTTTTACCACCTGAAGGAGCAGTCTAATATGGTAATGGCCTTGCTTTATGGAATACAGTATATTCCTCAGCATTTTGTTGACTATTGAAAATCTAGTGCTGGCACTAGTAATTTCTCCTTTGGATTTGGCTTATCCCTCTAGGGGTTGAGCAGTCTGCCAAACAACACTTGTTTAACCCTACTGTAGGATAAGACTTGCTGTGACACTGAGCCTTCAAGCACCTGACATCTAATTTAACATACAGCTCTACTATAAATACACCAAGCATCTACAACAACCCCATACCTGTTTTCTGCAAGTTTAACCCCTGCAAAACTATGCTCTATTGTCAGCTCTGAGGTACCAGTTTCTCCTGCATTTGTGAAGAGGTGCTGAGAATATGTCACTTTTGATAAAACAGCCTGGAAGACCTACAACAACCTTTTGCAACATTCCCACACCTACATTCCCATTTCCTACATTCCCACACCTACAACGCCATTCCCATTTCAAAGATGAGAACTGAAAGTTCCAGCAAGCACTGGCCCCTTATGAATATTACAGATGTGCACGCCCACTCAAGACAGACATATGCACAGTTAAAATGAGCAAACACTAGCAAAATCCCAAGGGATTCACTAGTGCAGCTCCACGGAATATAAGCACAGCAGGCAGGAAACAAATCCTGAATCCTGGTCTTTTTTTATGCTGCTGGCTCTCTGTGAGGCCAGAGACATGCTACTGAGCTGCAGCTGTCTCATCTGAAAATGAGCAGAACACCATAAAATTCAGTACCTTCTAGAAGAAGGTGTAAAACATGTAATTTGGTAAAGCACCTTTCTGCTTTGCCTTTGTTTCCTTTAAACGTTATTTTCTAATGTCAGAAGAAGGATTATTTAGACACCTTTTGACAGTACAGCGTAGTTCCATTATAATTAATTACTTAGTAGGATGTACTTTTTAGTAGATGTAGTATTTTGAAGGCAAACATAAATTCAAAGTACAGAGTGCTCTCTTATTTCTTCAAATTTTCAGCTGAGCACTTGCTCTCGCAGGGCGTTTTAAAAATGGACCATTTCAGACCATTCTAGCCAGACTCACAGCTCTGGGTTTAGGAGAAGGCACCTTGTGTGGTTTTTTTTTCTCATTCCTCACAAGTCCATTTGAGTCTCCTGGTGTGAGGGGTTTCACAGACTGATTTACTGAGCGTTGCTTTAAGGACTCCACTAGGAATGCACACTGAAATGGAAATCCACATTGTTTAGTAATTCATACACAGGGAATTTAAGGAAATGACATTTCAAAGACAGGTATTTTGTATTTACTACTATAATAATAAAAAATTAAATTCCTATCTGACAATGCTTAACACCTCTAACTGAACAAGATTAATGAAAAGGAGAATCACATTACACTTGTAAACTTGTCTTGGGTATGGAATCAAGGCTGCTCAGACACCAGTCACTGCAGTGCTATTGTGCAACTGCTTTCTAGTCCATATTTACTGTTTGGTCACTAGTCTCACACTCTAGAACCTTCTTGTTCATCATAAAAGGCTTTTGACCAATCACCTGAATTGTCAGCTGAACAAACACTACTCAATTTTTTTAGGAAGAAACACGTAATGTAAAAAGTTCTATGTAATTCATACCTTTTGGGAGTAGTTCTTTGCTTTTTCAATTTCAGATATAATACTGGTAATATCATCACTTTCAAAAATACCTGAAAATCAAACAGGTTCTAATTAGCATAGGTTTTTTAAAGTGTACAAAATAAGTATTTTTAAAATGTACAACATGCTAAATACCAATGCAGAGAATCATGGAACCTTTGTTTCCTGCAAGCCTGATCATCTGGATCTACCGTATCAGTAACTATATTTTAAAGCATCTTCAAAAAGGCTAACTGAAAATAGTGAATGCGAATAGGAAAAAAACCCAAACAAATTCCTTCATTAAGGCTGCATTATACTACTCTGCAACATGACTGAAAGTCTCAATAAAATTATGACCCGTGCTTGGATCTCAGTGCTAGTACAGCATCGGCATATCTTAGAAAAAGTAAACTACTTGATTTGGGGGTGAAAAAAGCATTAATGAAAAAGAAGTATGTGCTGACTTTCCTTTGCTCATACCTGCTTCTCCAAACCAGTGAAACCTCCCTCTGGCTGCCTGTACAATTTCTCTAAAAGCACTGGCAGTTTCCCTCGGGCTGGCGTAGCGGGCTGGAGCAATCCCAGTGGGGGCAGTGCCCTCGGGCATGCTGAACAAGCAGACGTGGAGCCGCACGTCAAAACCTCGGCAAGCCTCGGCCACGTAAGCACTGACTGTGTGCTGTAAGACAAAGGAAGAAGAGACAGCAGGGCTGAGCCTCTGCCTCAGACACGCTTCCATCTACTCCACTGGTTGCTGACTGATGTATAAATCCTCCTCCCAGTTGGAGCAGGTCAGCCCAGGAGCCTACACTGGGTAGTCCAATGCCTCCTCAGTCCAGGCAGATGCACAACTATCGTCACTATTGCGGGTGAGAGCGGCAACAGCTCTACTGCGGGCGAGAGGTGAGCTGGGGGAGATTTGGGAACCAAAGACAGATCACGGACATCAATTTAGCTCTGCACTGAAGCAAAGGAAGGATGGAACTGTCCTTTGTCTCTCATTTTCTTATCAGCCATATGGGCTTCAATAATTTCTTGGGTGTGCCCAGAGTTCCAGAGGTTTGGTAACAAAAGCAGGAGACACCTCACTGCACACACATGGAAACTCGAGGCTGAGCAGGCAGCTTAATAGCCAGGGAACATATTCACCACCAACATAGATCCAAGCAAGGGACTGCTGGGATAAAACCAGGAGCTGCCTCGACATAGCATGCTATGAAGATCCACTGCAGAATTATTTGTGTCTTTGTTTCTGTGAGTTGTACAGGAATGATAAATTACAAGAAATCAGCTTGTTCCAACTCAGAAATCTGAGGCAAAATGATGTCCAGAGCTGGAGTGGGAACGGAATCCTAAAAGCAGGTCTTGAATTTTCTATAATTCACACATAATTAATAATTGCTATCTCCAACACATGAATAATGATTGCAGAAATGAAAGTTTGGGATCTTGATAGCCGTGCTGCCTTAGGCATGTAAAGGAGGAATATTCTGACAATGAACTGTGACAACTGGCCATTAGAGGAAAAAAAGAGAAAAATAAAGTTGCTATTTGTTTTAAGATAGGAACTTATAGAAGAGTTGCCTAGGATGACACTCACTGTTTCCTGATCAGGTATTCCAGTAGTCAGCAGGTAGAGTCCCTGTGATTTGTGTTTATCTTTGTCTTTGAAGTCAACTTCCATGGCTCTTCTGAGAGCACTCATGAAATTTCTACTGCCCTTGCACTCCAAGCTCAACACCCACCTAAATCAAGATGTTTACAGTTCAAAGGATGAAGAAACAAAAGCTCTTGTTTCTGCTTAAAGCAATAAAGAGAACTAAATATCTAAAATAAAACTGCACTGCAGTCTAAAATTTTTGAAAATGACGGAGGGCAAAACCAGATCATATAATGGCCTAAATGACTTCTGTACTGCCAGCATGGCAAACTAGTTTTTAATTAAGATACAACCTTTAATGAGGAAATAATTCTCTCTTAATTTTATGTGGAAAAATATTAATATAGAAGAACTTACAGAAACAGAAATGAAAACAGAGGTAAAACGAGAACATTGAGAGTGTGACTCCAAACAGAAACATGTTTGTTTTTTTTTTCCCACAGAATGTGGGAAAAACTCCATTATTAGCTCTCACATCCCAGCTGTATTTAAAACAATTTTCAATTCTTCATGTAACCTGTTCATCCTTACACAGACACTTCTGTATCTGTGTACATATATATTATATATACATATGAAATACATCACCAAGCTTATTAACTTTTACAATGCTGTTTTCACAAGAAGCCACCATGAACAATCAGTGTGGAATACGGCAGCCTATTTTTGTAACATGATAAACTTATACAACTTTTTAGTTTGTAATTTTTCTCAGTGAAATTAACATACATGGGATAATTACTTCATCCTACCTCCAAGCCTTTTCTAAGTTTTCTGGTTGGGAAGGAAGTAGTTCCTGCTGCCAAGGCACAATGTCACTCCCAAATCTTTCACAGAAAGATAACAGCAGTTAATTTTCAGATTATGGTTTCAAACAAGCAAAAAAATAGAATAAATTCACTGAAGAAGAAAAATCTCATTTGGGGTATTATAGACATAAAACTGCCTGATACCAACTATTTTCTACCTCAAACCATCTAATGATTCACATTTATCCGTCACCCAAGGTTTGTTTGATTTTTTTCCTGAGTATGATCCCACGTGAGCTGGGAAAAGCTCACTGGAAGGATTATGAAAAAGGAACTCCAAGCCTTGGCTGCCTCCTGTATCTCTCTTGTGAGATAAGGGTTCTGTTCTCACACCACGTTAGGAACCCCATGACTTGCCAGACATGTGCCCAGCAGCTGCTTAGCAGTTGTGCCACGTGTTTCTGCTTGCCAATGCTGAGTACACAATTTTAACACTATAATATATTAAACAGTATTGGAGTTACTGGAAAATTAAAAAGGTGCTCTCAGTTATGGTACCTGAGACACCAAAATCCTCTTCTGGTAAGTTTCTGACAGGTGAATTAATACTGTTCTGGACAATACAGGAGAATAAGTATTTGTTACAGGTATGATGCAATCAGTTCCAGTGACCCTCACCCAAAACAGTGATTTTCAGTAACTAATCTGGTCTCCATACATCTGATCCATGCCCTCACCCTATAAGGGCCAATCAGTGCTAGTCTGGCAAATACTTCACTACAAAAACATTAAATACTAAAATATGCCTATTGGTAACTGCAATCTCTCTGCATGCTGCTTTCATTGCAATGCATCACAGTTATTTTAAAGGACTCTTAAATAGTTACTCACGCTATAATGTTGAAGTAATCCTTATCTGACATTTGTTCCTCAAGTAAAAGTCGCAAAGAATGTTGGATATGAGAGATGCAGGTAGAATTTGTCACTGATATATCAACAAGTATAACCACCCTATATAAAAAATATGCTATTCATTAAAAGCTCCAATTATGTATTCTTATCTTCAGTGCACTGTAACTTGTCAGGGAAAGTATCTTCTACCTACATATCAAAATGTATAAACACCAAATCTACATTTAAGAAAAAACCTGCAAAACATTAGATGACTTCTTAAAAAAAATAGTAACAGTAAGGGAAACTTCTAACTTTGCTAAACTGTAGAATTACCAGGGTCCTGGCTACTTGTAATGCCATAATGGCTGCTGAACCCCAAACAGCTCCTCCTCCTTCTCCGAGTATCTAAAGCCCTCCTGAAATGTGTGGATGTTTGCCAGCAAGGAGAGTTGTTGGATACTTCACTGTCCTTTCCCAGCCAACACTTTAGGAACACATGGAATGTTACTCCAGAGACAAATGGTTAAGCTTTCTCTCAGCTCATCAGTGTTGCTCAGGTATGGACTGACTGATGTTATTGAGCATGTTACCTTTTTGCAGAAAAGTGTTAATGATGAGCTGCTCAGCAAGGTCAGTTTTAAGTCTTGCTTGCAGAGATGATGCAGGATGGCCACAGTTAATGGATGGGGATAATTTGGGAGCAGTAGTTTTGAAAAGACCCACTGATGTGACAGACAATCAGTGGGATGGGAGTTTCCAGCACAACACAGTGGCCAGATGGGTTAATTCAGCCCTTAATCAATGAGCAAGAAAATCTCTAGTAACAGGGGCCTCAGCTCCCTTCCTTTTGTCTGAAGCTCCATAGTCAAAGTTGGTAAACAGGAGAAAGAGCAAATGTGCAACTGAGGTTGAATAAGGCCTCAGACAAGATGTAAATAAACACTGTCCTCAAACACGTTAAGGCTTCAAACCTTACAAAACCCCCAAAATCAAATACAATACCTTCTTTCACAAACACTTCCCCATATTCTTCTGCTAGCAACAGATAGCCAGTCAATTCGTTTCTCATAGATTCTTACCATTTTAGCAAGGAATTTCTATGCATAAATAAAGAAAATGTATGTTACAAATAAAAAGGTCAAGTCTTTTATTGCCAAATAGTTAATACAGAAATAACATAACAGCACAGTAATGAAAAAAAAAGGATTTTAACTCCTTTAATTTTTCTTTTGACTAATTCCTGACGACAAGGCCACATTACAATAGACAACTCACCTGATAGTTGTACAATGCTGGCAGGTCAACATGGATATTTTTTACAGTTCCATCATACCACTCAAACTGCTTCATCACTTTCTAGAAGGATAAATAAAGTTAACTGTTTACAGAAACCAACATAAGATAGACTAATATGGAATTTCTTCCTGAGTGATACTTAAGAATGACATTGAGTATTTGAGTAAAATCTGTGACTCAAATTTCAGCCTGTAGAATTTCAGCTAACTTATAAAGTACTGATTTAAATTAGAAACATGTGGCAATAGAAAGAAAAAACCCCACAAACCCAGGTAAAAAAGTTCCTCATCACTTGCCTCGTGTACAGTTGATGATACTGTTTTTTTAAGAATAGGTACAAAATCTTCCACAGGAGAGAAAGCATTGGGAGCCAGAACTTGATAAAGGTCTAACTTTTTAGCTATAGGAAGAAAAAACACATTAAATAAAACACACACTTTGTCTTTAATTCATGTCTCATACCTGTTAAGCCTTTCCTTCTGTGCTACCTTTCAATCCATAGGTCTTTAACCAGTCTGCTGAGGTTTTGCCCAGGATGCCTGGTGGTTGAATAACTAATGGTCCTTTCTGCTTTGGAGGCTTTGGGAAGAAGCTGGAAGGTGCTGTATTTGCAAGTGCTGTGGAAACCTAAAATGGATTTCAAGAAAAGCTCTTGCAAGTTTTAACATAATCTACTTTTACCCTCAATTCAAAATATCTAGCATAGAATCATGGTGAACATAATTAAAACTGAAGTGCTGGGATTCCAAGAAGCATAATGCTTTGAAAATAGCTATCATTGGTCCTCCTAAAAATGGACTTCTACTGGGGAGACAGAATCTTCTAGGTAATCTCAGAGTGACTTCTGCTCCACAGGTACTCTACACAGTCCTCAGTAACTATGAGGTTGGAAGAAGGAAAAAAAAATGCACAGCATTGAAAGATGAGGTGAAAAATAATTAGAAATTTTATTCACAAATGACTACTTAGCCTCTTGTCTGGAATGCCTCAGGTTAGATGACACAAGGACACCCAAGGTGAGCCTTCAGCCCCCTTTCAGACTAGGCTTGTTTCCATCACACAAGTACCTACAGTGGTTGTGACAGAGGATTTTGCTAACAAAAAAATTCCTCCCACACTCGTGTAACAGTGCTACCAAGACAAGCACAAGTTTCTATTGTAAACGTACAAGTTTACAATGGATTTAAAATATCTAACTAGATCACACAGGAGTATCTTTTCACCAAGTTTGGAACTTTATTTATATGATCCTGCATAGAATTAGGCTAGTGCTCTTTAGATTCCCATTATGATCACAGGAAAATGTTATTTTCATGCACTTTGGAGAATATCTAGCAAAATGTCTCCTTTACTGATTTTGTTCTTAATTTTCTCTCATCAATGGATGTTCAGTAGAGAATATTCAAAAGTTCACATATCAAAATATCTGATCATATTTTTTTTTTCATCTTGTGGACACTTAAAATTTCTAACCTTAATTACTCAAAGTACATTTGAAAAAAAAAAAAATATGTACATCTGGTCTTTTACTATCAAGCAAGCCACCAACTGTTCTTTGAAAAGTCTGTCTGATGCTCTTGAGTAGGTCCTTAGCCTTCTGAGATTCCTGAAGTAGCAGATGAAAATCACTGCTGTCAAAGTTCTGCAATTATAAAAACAAATGGGAAAAATAAGTTAACTCCTTATTAAACAATTGGTTTAATTCAGTTGGTCAAACACCAACTGAAAGCAGCTCTCTTACTTTACTGTGCAAACATCAATACAAGACTGCCTGGCATAGCTCAATTGAGTGTAAATTTATCTAATGCTCTGCATATAAATTAGTAATCAGTTATAAACAAGATATTACTTTATTACTTTGAATCATTCTATGTAAGCCACTGCTTTTATCAGCCATAAGTCAGTAAACAATAACTGCAAAATTTATTGCACTTTTAAGAAATGTTTTCAATTGCAGAAAAAAATTAACCACATGTTTACTGAGCACATCCTCAGCATTTCTCTGACAGAGACTTTCAGCACTTATTCCTACCACCAACTTTGACTCAGGTTATAATTATTTTACCTTCTTAATGAAGAATCATCAAAAACAGATAAAAATGCTTTGCCTCTCTCCCTTGTCACCTACCTCTCCCTTGGAAGAATAGCAATGGTAACGGCCTCCTACAGCTTCTGCAAGGCTCTTTAGAACTGCCTACATATAAAAACAGGAAGAAAACCAGTTACTTTGATTTTATAGTCTCTTTTGATAAATGTGGGTTGTTGGTATTCAGTTCCCAGCAGAAACAAAATAAGAATGTTTGAGATACATGTAGTGAAAAAGCCAAAATAATTACGTTTCCACTGTTTTCTCACCAGTCTTATTTTAACATGGCTGAAAAACTCAGTTAAGTTACAAGATGATGCTCCAAACAATTTTTTCATGTGTGCAAACCTGCTCTAAAGAGAATACAACACTAATTCAACAACTCTAATGACTAGGTTGAATTAGTGAATGTTCCCACAAGTTTATGAGAGAAGGCATTACAGCTGGATAGGAGAAAAAATGACAAGCCACTTCAGGAAGTTAAGTGTTAACACAATTACTTACAAGAGAAGCAGGGCTGCTGCAATCATATGTAACAATGTGAATCTGCACTTTTCTCCCCAGCATACACTGCTGAGCATAATCACATAATATTTCAAAAGACTGATCAGGGCTGATTAAAAAAGTAAAGAAAAATGGTATTAACAATGGCAGTAATCAAATTGGGAAAAAAGGTCATACTGAAGAACACACGGGAAAAAAAAGGGAAAGAAATAATAAATCATGGGGATTATTTAGCATTATCAGGCTTTTGGATGGACCTTCTCTCCCTCTTTCATCCATTACTGAGATGTCACTACTGGAGTTTGGTTCTGTCCTGAAAATCTGAATGGTAACAAATCCACTTGGATTCTATTCCCATTTATAACAGCTTGTGAATGAAATGTTCTGAAGTATTCCCTGCTAAAACTCCCTGAAAGCTAAAAATCAGGAGTTGTGGCTTTGGCTGCTGTGACAGAGGACCTTTCAGCTCTGGTATGTAAGGAAGTCCTGTTTCCAAAGGCACCAAAGAAAGTAAAACTTTGCTTTATGTTTAAAACTTAGTGTCCTACACAGCTTTCGTTTCCTGAGCTCTGATGGCGAGCAAAAACCTTTCCTTCCAGCTACACTTATGCCAGGGACAGAAATGAAGGAATTTTTCACATAGTATGAACTCTTTGTTTTCTGTTCAGAGCAGAACTAAGCAAAACTTGGAACCCTGTAATCAACACTATGTGTACAGTGAGTTACCTGAAATTTAAGTTCAATTACTCTTAAGTACAATCTTGCCAAACTTACACCATCCCTTTTTGTACATTTAAAATAAAATACAATTAGTAAACTAGGAGTAAGGTAAAACTCCTAGAGTCCTTACTGTAGTCTTTTCCTTGTAATCCCAACTCCAATACTGCAATTTTCAAATTATGACAGTAGAACTACTTAGAACTGAATCTAAGTCCATAACTTAGATAATCTCATCTGGTCTCATTTATTTAATCAGATATTTTAAGTTCTCCATCAGCACTACTAAGATTACAACGAGAAGAATCTTCAACTGCTTCAAAATGCTATTTTATGGCAAGATCTGTTTTATCCTCTAATCTTCCCAGAGGTGTGGACTCTTTCAGTGACATCTTTAATGACACTTAGTTGATATAAAATCAGAGCTAACAGGCTCTCAACAGATTACTGTGATAAGTTATCTGCAAAGGAAAAACATAGCTTCATACTAGAAAAGAGAAGATTTATGAATAGCAAAAAAGGGAAGAAATAAAGGAATTCAAGGATATAACTAAAAATTCATTAAACTAGGATCTTAAATTTTCTACTTATTTTTGTATTGAGTTCAGTTTCTTGTACCAATCCTGTATCCAAGTTAAATCTGCTTGTTAAGAGAGTTATAAACCTACCAGTTTCCTGCAATAAGAACCAAGGAATTCAGTTCTTTCATTGGAAGGACATGCCTTAAGGCTTTCAGCAAATTGCAGCCTCGACCAGGCTCCAGCTCCTGTACCCACTGCCTTGCTTCATGGATCCTAGGAGAGGAAAACAAGAAAAAGAACATTTAGGTGCTAAATAAGACCACAAAGATTACTACAAACCACAGGAGCAGCTAAGATATTTTATATGTGAAAACCATCTTGAAACCACTGACTGCATGCCAAATTAATTGCTTTTTCTCCCCTCTTAAAAATACTGCAGGCACAAGATGAAAAACACTACTGCCTACAAGAGATTACTCAAATTAAATTGAGACCTTGCTTGAAACACCTTGATTTTTCAGAGAAATTAACTTACTTACACATGAACATTGATGGTTTTTGGACTCTCCCACAGCAGTGAAATGTCTGCACTGAATGAGAGGCAGTACAATTGCTTCTTATAACAAAGTTGCTCATCTATTAAGCACTAATAAATAAAAAATTATGAATGCATTACTATCCATGCTGCTTATGGTAGGGTTATTATGTAAAAGACTAAAAATATTAACTTCCTAAAAATAGTTACAGCAATATTTTCATCTACCACTAAAAAAGACTTCCAAGAAAAACTCCTAGAAATCCAAATATGTGGTAAGGATAGAGACAAAGCCTGCAAAGTTGTGGCATTCCAACTGATTTGTTAAGGAGGCAGGGATATTTCTTGTACTGGTACAAGTTTCTCTCTTCAGTTGATGACCACATGAAAGAGAAGTGACCTAGAATGCACATGCCCACTAAGCAATTCCTAAAAGATGGTTAGCACATAATCATGGCTAGGGCGAGCCAAGAGTTCAGATATTCAGGCTAAGCAAATCAGACTAGGTAGAAACTGAGTTTTCTTGAAGGAGTTTTATTTGAAACACTTTTGAAGCTGCTTTTGTTAGGCAAGTTTATTCCATACAGAATGCTGATAGAACTGAGACACTTTAACAATAACACTTCCCTTAATAACATTGGGAAGTATATTGGATTTGTTTTGATCTGGACATTAACAACTATTTTCAACAATATTTGGAGCATACTTTTCTACAACAGAAAATTTCTACTTTAAGATTTTATGGGGATTTTTTTTTCTATTTGGTTCCTGACTTCTAGTTCCACAAAAGCTTGATTAGTATGTTAAAACTGGCAAAATGTGCTTTTTTATTACTTACCAAAAGGTTCTTCTGAAAATCCAATAGTCTAGGTCCATAACTCAAATGAGACACATCAATCAAAAGTCCAACTTTAGTTCCTTTTATAACACCGAACACCTTAGAAAAGTCACTGTAAATATTAGCTTATCTATAGTTTAATAATTTTACTGTTTCTTCTGCACAACACTTGTTTACAATACTTGTAAATCAAGTATTAGGTATTTAATTTTAAACTTTTTAGCATGAAGATGACAAAGTCAAGGAGAAAAAAAAAAAAGAAAAAAAGAGTCCTACTGGCTCCCAGATAAATCTTACCAGTGAATCCTATTACCTCCTTCTCAAGAAAACTTATTCATTACTTGAGAAGATAAATAAAAAATAACTTTGTCTATAGCACCTCCCTCAGGCTAAATCAAACAACTTTGTGGAAACCAGATTGTGGAATGCTGCTGCTTTCCCTATTCCCTTCAAGGAATCCTGAGCATTATTAGCACTGCCAGCAGCTGTGCAGGAGCGGGCACAAGGAATACCAGGCAGCTCCACTGCAGGCAGAGGTTAAGCTCAGCAGTGGCTGCTCCCACTTAAATTGTGCTGAGAGGACCCGATGACTGCAGAGATAGGAAGAATAAATCTAGAAAGCTGAAAACTGCATATCAATGAAAGGTCAGGAAAAACAATCCACTGTCAACATCACTGCATACGGGGTGGAATTTATAGTAAATAATGAAAATACAAAGGCTTTCTGGAAGCCCCTTTTTACTACTATTCAAAAGTTAATTTAGTCTTTAATGCCATACAGTTTCATTTTTAAAATATACAACAAAATTCAAATTACCTTTCTGCTGTCCTGCAAGAGCCACTGAATTCGGTGTTGATAGAGTTCAATCACTCTGACAAAAGGCAGAGCACACCTTTAGCTACAGCAATCTCTCACACTGGGTTTCAATGTAACAATCAACCACCTGTGGTCATCACACCCCTTTTCTCACAGATGCAAAACCTGTGACAAACAGGTATTTTCAAGTATGTTAAATATGCCCTCACACAACTGGTGATTGCAGGGCTAACCACTTCTTTCCCTAAAGCAGAACAATTTCCAACATAATAATTGATATTTCAATATCAAAACAGTTATAAGCTGAGGTAAAACAAAATGCTTCCTGCCCTCTAAAATTGTTTTACTTTAACCAATGGAGTTTTAATGCCATGCACATAGTGTCTACAAGCTGGCAAAACAGAACGTTTAAGCCAACATTTTAAAAGGGAAAATCCATTTTGCTTTATCAAAACAGAAAAGCGGCTTCTGTTTTATAAAGCCTGGAATAGTGAAGTATGCTGAAATGGCAGCACTCTTATCAATTGTGAAGATTACTCTACAGCTTATTAAGCCCACAAATTATTTAATTCTCCTTGATTTTATACATTTAAACTTCACTTAGAATACTTTCAGCTGCATCCATGACTTGAAGCTAATCCAAGTAATCCAAGTATTAACCCCTAACATATGGAAACCTGAGCATGCACCGGCTGGCTTTCCAAAATGAGCAAACTGCTTCACATCAGCACCTGGCTGATGAGCATCTTCCTTAAAAAACCCCAAGCCTCAGTTGTAGTGACATACTCTAAATCTCAGCAGAAAGGATTTAATGAGGTGCCCAGAGACAGCAAATTAAGATTTAAGGTAGCACTTGCAGTAATGGAGCTACAGAAGCAGTTATACATCAAAACAGTAAAGGGCACTTACTCAGAAAGTCTGGATTCAAAATCAGTAAGAGTCTCCTCTGTAAACTTCATCTCTTCACCGCCATTTCCTAAATTCCTGGAGCACTATGCGTGGTTAACATCAGAGATGAACACAAGTTAAGACTGACCAGAGAAAAGGCACTTACAAAATAATATTGCTTTCATTTACCAGACACTCTAATGTTAATTGCAAGGATTCCAAACTGTAGTTTCTTATCCATTCTTCTGTTGTTTGCACCTTTTGAAAAAGAGTTTTCTTCCTTTGTCCTCTCTATAGATCAAGTGAGAAAAAAATTACATGCAGTAAGAGAAATTAAACGTGCTATTTAAATGTGACAAAAATGTAGGTCCTAAGGAGAGCTGCTGCTAGGCAGTGCATGTCCAAGAACATAATTTTATGTACTGGAATACTGTTTTGAATGTGGGATACAAAGGAAAAGAAGCTTTCACAATACCCCCAGACTGAGGGCTAAAGGAAGGGGAAAGAGAGCCTAGTTTAGAGCAGACAGGAATGAAGACACAAAACAGGAAAGTTCATTAAAAGAATTATAATAAATACCCCAGCGATTTACCAGAGAGGAATAAAAACAAGCACCTCCCAAACACGACTCAGAGTTTGAACTGATGTATATTGGCTGCTGCCTTTTGGAGGAAAAATGCAGTGTCAACAGTTGATATCATTTACTGTTTTGCCCAATTTGTTCTCAGATTCATCTCTGCAGAGAAACTTCATGCAGTTCCATGACATGAGCGATCACATCTATCAAACTGTCCGTGCATATATGCAAATGTATGAGAGGAAGCATATTAGTTGCCTTTCAGCTTATTTATTCCCTACTAGGAAATTATAATGGGTATGCATTACTGTACTAGCTGCTCCATTTTTTAGGAAAACTCGCCTACCAGCACATCTTGTGTCTTGCTGCTAAATGCTCCCAGCAATCCATTATCTGGTCCTAGATGAGGCACAGCAAAACCTTGCTGTGGTGGATGATCACCCCGTAGATGGAATTTTGTCAGCCTACGAGACAATAATTTTATGAGAGCAATTCATTACCCATAATATTCCTGTATTGTCATAAAGGCATTTCAAGTTTCTCTTTGACAGTTGTTGAAGCATTAATTTAATATATGATGCTTTGAAGGGATATAGTATATGCTTTATATGAATTTTAATTTATTTTCTATCTACATATGAAGTCTCAACTAGATTTTGTAAGTTTCCTCACCCGATTTCTTCCTGATATTGATCATCGTCCAACAACCATGCCATTTTCCTCATGTGTGTATCCATTATATTAATAGACCTAGCCTTGTAAATAAAGTAAAAAGAAAGCATTAGAGCAAAAAAGTTAAAATCCTCAGCAATAAACACTATAAGAAAGGTATTAATATTGTCAGCAACTTAAACAATAATTTATATTATATGTGGGACAACATCAAACTAAAAAGCTAAGAAAAGTTACAATTATCCATACACATTTAGGAACTATTCTGCCGGAGCTGCTTGTTAAAGGGATTTTATGCAGTTAATTATATGTGTGCACAGCTGCTGGGAGCCCGGCTAGAGAGAACAGCCAGAAAAAGAGATGAACCACAGCAAACCCCGCAGCGGCGGCGGGAGCTGAGCCAGCCGGGCTGGCGGCGGGTGGGCGAGCTGCCCTCGGGTTCAGGCGCGGTACGAGTCGAGAAAAAAACATTACATGTCGCTTTTCCCTTGGCCGGGCTCCCCGGCCCAGGCCAGCCGGGCCCCCCGGCTCACAGCGGGTGTCAGGGGAGCCCTGCCCGTCGCCGAGACCCTCCTCTCACCTCACGGGGGAAGAGCGCTGTGCTCCCGGCCCGAGACTCACCTCAGCCCACCGGGGACAGACCCCTCGGCTCCCCCGAGCCCGCGCCGCCCGGTCCGTCCGCTGAGACTCACCTGGCGGGGGAAGAAGGCCTCCCGTGCCCCCAAACCCCTCAGCACCTCCCGGCACTGCCCCGACCGACCATNGAGGGGAGGCACCTGAGGGGGGACACCTGAGGGGGGACACCTGAGGGGGGACACCTGAAGGGAGACACCTGAGGGGAGGCACCTGAGGGGGGACACCTGAGGGGGGACACCTGAGGGGGGACACCTGAAGGGAGACACCTGAGGGGAGACACCTGAGGGGGCACACATGAGGGAGGGGACACCTGAGGGGAGACACCCCTGAGAGGGGGACACACCTGTGTGTGGGGCTGGGTCGGTTCCAGTCAGTGCAACGGGAGCCAGTCGCTTTAGTAGACAATTTATTTTGATAAACTTGCTCAATAACAAAAATACAAGTGAAGAAAATTATGTTCATTTTATACAGTTTGTATTAACATTTGTTCGGAAATCATTAATTGAAAAAATGCTCTAACCAATAGAAAACAACTCTCAGTAAAGGCCGGGGAGCGCAGGCGGCGGGCCCGGCCCCAGGGCCAGGCAGGACAGCCCGCCTGCAGACACCATTTCCTTCATTATGCTCATCCTTCACAAAGGTTTTAAAGGACAGATTTCATTCTCCCGTGTGTGTGTGTCGGGACGAACAGGAACCTACAGGGTTCTGGAGTGGTTAAACAAGGTCTCGGAAACACAGGGACGGCAGGAGGGCCCGGCTCCGGCGCGTTCTGGGGAGCTCACCCTCCCCAGCTCTGAGCCAAAGAGCTCCCAGGCGATTATTTTAGCTGAGCTCAACGTTAAGATTTATACAGACAAATTTACTGGTTTTTCCTTCTGAAAGTATTGTCGGTTTCCAATCTTACATTTTGTTAGCCAAATAAATGACAAAGTGTGCACAAATTACATTGTGATGGGGCATCAAACCTTTGGGAGGATTTAGAAGCAAAAGAATAAGTGGAATTCTCTAGTGATGTATGAAATGAGCTGTCCTTCAAAAAGTTAAAAAATAATGGCTGGCAGAAGAGTTTATGTAAACAATCAACACAAATATGGGATTACCTTTGGAGAAGATCCATATGGAAACATTTGCTTTTCATGAACTGAAAAAGTCTACAGATGTTTAGGCATGTTCAATACGAACTTCCTGTAGCTCAAAACAAAACCTTGTGCAAATAAAACCTATAAATAGTCTTCAGCAGATTTTACAGTGATGCTCTTAGGTATGAAAAGAATGCACACAACTTTAAAACAAAAGTAACAGACATAAGTTTGACAAATGATTGCACCATAAAACAGTGTTTTATATACAGTTTACAAGATATGATTTTCTGCTATAAATTAATACTGTACTATATAGTACTTAGTGACCTTATTAAAAGCAACTGTTGACAGCTGTCTCTTCAATTACTGGGTTGGGTTTCTTTAAATGCATTGGGCCACATCTATTTCTGGGCTTGAAATGCTCAAATATTTAATCAATCTATTTGTTAAACCTTTGCTAACATTTAATAATTCATAGCAATAGCACTGGCAGATCGGATCAATTTCCAGTCAGCCAACCAGAGTCTGGGTATGCTCCAAGATAACTGATTGCGTTAGTTTGTTTTTTAAAATTATCATTGTGATCCGTTTAATCTAAGTGTAAATCCACGTGATGTTACAATAACTGAAATAAGTAAGTTGGAGAGGTGGGAAGGGAAAGAAATCTTAGCAGCTGAGAAACTCTCCCCACCCCCCCAGCTGTGCTCCAGTTACAAAAATCTCAAACTATTTACATTTACATAAGTGTAACATTTCTGAAACCGTCATTTATAATCCAAGTTTTAGTGAATATTTTATCTTAGGACACAGTGGTGATAACACCAAAATTTTGATAAATATGAAGCCGCTGAACCCTGCCTTTTACCTCCACCACTATCACTAGGGACCTCAGATTGCACAAGCAGATGAAGGCTTAAATTTAAATTATATTTAAACCGTGACTTCCAAGTAAGTGCTTGGCTGTTTTTACAGACTAGTATACTTTGGAAAAATTTAGTGATCCATAAGCACACCATTCTAGCTGTGAATGAGCTGACTGGAAAAAAAAAATTTAACTTAGAAACCATTCCAGTAGCAAGTTTTGTCAAAAATTTCAAAAGAAAATACACATCAACAAATAACCTTTTTATATTAAAATACCTTGGGGGGGGG
>VWZN01009801.1:2053200-2081942 GCA_013396955.1 Regulus satrapa | reverse complement strand
GAAGAGATGGAGCAAGGCAGGGACCCACTATGGTCTGAATGGCACAGAGTTTAAAATAATTGTGCAAACAGTGTTATCTTTAAACACTCTAGCTTATCTGGTAAGTGATTATTTTGGAAACTGCTTATTTTATTTTAACATAAATCTCACCCTAAAATGACTGACTATTCATTGACATGGTTCCTCCAGTAAGCTCAATGAAATAGTGCTCCAAACAGACAATTTTTATTTTTTTTTTCAGAATGAATCTCAAGTAAACTTTGTATTAACTGGAAAACAAATACTGATCGTGCAGGCAGCTTCCCTGGAACACCAACCTAGAAGTGAATGAAGATGTCTCTGGATTCAATGGTTTATCCTCGTGTTGAAAAGTAAAACTACTTTTAGTAAGGAATATTTATTCCAAATTTGGGTGGCCATTAAATGAATGTTTAGAATAACAATTTTAGTAAACAAGGCATACATTTTTAACAATGATATTGCTCCTTTTTTTGGCAAAGATGAATTAATACTCAGCTGAAAGTAAGTTTGTCCATCTTTGCAGTGGGATAGTGTTTGTATTACTTTAAGCATTGCATTTTATATGTGCTAGAGAAACGCTTACCTACGGTAAAATGCTGTGCTTGAATATGTAAGAATGCTAATGTAACAATGCAGTAGAAAAAGAGATTTTCTGTACAACAGTTGCTAATAATTTAAATAGTGTCAGTTTCCCAAAATTAGGATTTTAAGGTATGACATGATCTTGCCTTCTACCCTCATATACAAATAAATTACCATAAAAACAATTTTAGCTTAACTTAAAATTGCACCTAGAAAGGCATGGGATCGTTTGTACCTATTACAAAAAACTGTTAAAATCAAGGGCTGCTACAAAGAATGAGGTAAACTGAAGACTCTCAGCTATGTGGCCTTCAGAAAAATGGCTTTTTTCTATTGAGTTCTAGTTTTGCACACCACAGTGTTTTGCTAGCAAAGCATTCTGAGTTCTTTTCCAGGAATCATTTGTGTGTATATACATATATATACATATGTGTATATACACACACACACACATACACACACACTGTATACTGCATCAGCAAAATATATATATATTTATATATATATTTATATAAATATAAGGATGAAATCCCCCTCTAAAACGTTCCTTAGTGTTTCCTAGAGCTTATGGGGGAGCAGGGGATGTATGTCTTTTTGCTGTTACATACATTGAGAGAACATGTTTTGATCTATTGGCTTCTTGGTGCAGTAATGCAGGATTGATCCACATTGGTGCCAAGGGCTTTGCTCATCAGAAGGAAGATGTAAAACACTAATCTCCTAAACAGCGAGGCCAGCCTCACTTGAATTCCTCCGCAACCCTCTGGTCCACCACAAAGTTCATAAATACTTTGACTTCCAAATTGTTAGACATTAAAAACAGGAACAGTCCAGTAATGTGGGGCGTTTTGCTTCTCAGTGTAAAGCATTCTTCATAGTTCCTATCACAGTGCAGACCTGACTGCATTGGAGTATGCTCAGGAGATTAGTCAGCGTGGTCTGTATTTGGTTATGGGAAAGGCTCTCCTTTTTTTCATCCAAAGTGCATAGTGAGAACAAGTCAAAGCATTCCTCTTTTCAGTCAGTGTTTGATAGTCTGATTTAGGCATCCTCCTGAGAATGCAATTCTGATGTCTTGCTCTTTTCCAAAATAAAGTCCTGCAGTCCAGACATTCATCAGCCAGGTAAACAAACTTTGCCAGCAAATAGAAGTCCCACTATTGTAAAGAAAATGGATAAGACAAACAGTACGTACGAAGACCCAACCACTGTGTTATTGGGTAATTTATATGGTTGGCCTCCAACTTCATTGATGTAAAATCCTATCGGAAATATTAGGGCTGCCATACAGAATAGAATCACTGCAAAGAAAAGAGAAAAGAAAAAAACAGTCACTGCTGTGTTGAAGTGAAAATATTTACCTGTTCACAGAGCACTCCAGAAAAACAAGCAAAATATCCTGACTGAACTGAAGAGCTGAAATCAGAGCTATAAACTTGCTTGAAATGACTGAGTAGGCTTTATGATGCTTTTGAAACATCTACTCCCAAAACAGACTAAAAGTCTCCAATTTTGACTGTAATTTCAGTTCTGCTCACTAGATCATGAACCCTCTTTACTGAATAAAAAACTGGTAGATATACTTCTATCACCATCTCAAAGTTCAGTCATTTTTTCTCCAGTTATTTTAGAGGAATTTTGTCCAGTCAAGATAAAGTAACATTCAACATTGAATAAACTTTTTCTATTATCCGCTGTCTTTTTCCAACTGTAGTTGCCCTCTCCCATTCTTCACACATTCATTTTCTGTAAAAGCTTTGCTAAAAATAGAAAACACTCAGATTGTCATTACAGTTTCTTTTAAAATTACAAGATACCAGTTTCCCAACGTTATATGACTGTTTCCTTAGACAATGCAATATCCTTAGAATTTCCCATTGTAATACAGTGAAATTAAGTTTTCTGATTCAGTTTAATTCAAGCTTCTTAGTGAAAAGCTAAATTCAGACTCAGTGAACAAAGAGACCAAGCAATGAGGGATTTGATTTCACTTCAAACTTATGTTTATGTTTCATTCTTGCAACTGACTGTGAAAGTACAAGAAATCCAGAACTCCTGTTAAAGAATTACATTACAGATGTCACAGGCCTAGCAAGTACCAGCAGTGGCCAAGACTCCTCACAGCACATTTCAATGCCCTGATCAAATCCAGGAGAGAACACCCAGTGCTGTTCTCCCCAGGACAACTTCAGTGTTTCTGTAGCATACCTTTGGAAAAGTAACCCTATTTAGTTTGGATGCAGCTGTGCAGGACTCTACTGTCAACCAAGGGAATGACTTCTAAATATGGCTCCTCTGAGAGGAAAGATATTCTTCACAATAAAAAGAATTAGCTTTTGTATTGGTTTGATTGTATATGCAAGAATAGACAATTGGGTTTTTTAATCATAATGAAATGTGGAAAAAAACCCTTTACAAATAAAAGAGGTTGCAAAGTAGCTATGTATTGGCAGCGTTCCGCCCCCCTTTTTTTATTTCTTAGTTAGTTCTCAATCCAAATTCTTCATTTAAAATTCCCTATTTCTATAATAAACCAGAATTTTATCTGATTCTACCAGTTCAGTCAAGTATTAGTGTCTTACTCTTATTTCACTTGTATGTGCTTCAGTGTTGTTTCAGACATTATTTACTGTGAGTGTAACATGACACCACAATACTTATAATTCAACCAAATCTAATTAGATCTGGGGGGAGAGAGGAGCTGAACCTGCTCTGTTCTCTCACCAACCCCACAAATCCACATACCAACATGTTCTAACATAAAGTACAGCTCACTGAAGCTTCTCCTAGTCCTCAAACTCTGCCTATAACCTGGCCACACAAAAAAAAAGAAAATTCAAGCCGAGTTACAATGCTCCTGCCCAAACGAAGTACATAATAAGCTGATTTTTTCAGCTTTCTCTGGTCAACACAGGCTGCCGCTTTTAGTTTGTTAGTAAGGAACAGAGGTGCTGTCCTTGTCTCCTCTTTCCCTTCCTCACCACTGTAAGACAGAGGAAACCCTGGGGATGCTGTTCCCTCCTTGAGCCTTCTTAAGAGTCAACAAAACAGCATCAAAAACCACTGGAAACAGTAATAACCATCACTTTAATCACCAGCTCCCCTGCAAGAAGTACTGCAGCTGCTTTCATTTCCAAAGGTATGTGTAATAAAATCAGGAGCCTGCCTATCCCCTTTGGCCTCACCAGAACAAAGTTTCTGGTTTTTACAAATGAGGAAACAATTGGCTGGAGCAGCACCAATATTTTTAATGTAGCCTTCACTACTGCTCTTCCTCACTACAGATGCTCCAGTTTATCCAGCTACAGTGCCCACACTAAACCCATTTTTAATGGACTCTGTGTATATCCAAGATGACCAGTTTATCACATATTTTATATCTTAGTGCTTATGATTTCCATAGCACAGGTCTCAGCTTTGAGGGAAAAAGACCTCATATTCTAGAAGACACTGGGCACAATGAATCTGCATTCAGAGAGTGCCCAAGCAGGACCTGGGCATAATCAGAGGAGGATGCTTTCATAAATCTTGATCCACATCACAACATCCGCTGCTCCCTGCCTTCCAAAACACACAAAGCAGCTTTCACAACACCTTGAGCCAAGAGCAGCCAGCACTGGGATCATTCCTGGGGCTGCCAGCGCCAGGCAGGAAAACCCAGACGTTCCACTGGAGGGGGCTCGTGTCTCGCTCGCACCGTGCCCGCAGCGCCGGGTTATTCGTCAAAGGGGAAGGGAAGGAGCACGATCAGAAAACAGCTGGCAACTGCACAGCTGCCACACTTTGCTCATGCCACCTCCTTCGGCCATCTATTAGAACAGAACCAAACACCCAGATGCCAGATGTTCAACGTTAAACAATGGAGAGGGTATTCATCTATATGATTATTGGTCCATGTAAATCCACATTACACCGTCTAATCCTTACAAAATTATTCCCTTTTTCTATTGTATTTCAAACATCTGAATCCAAGCATGGGTATTATTTCTTGCACAGACCTATGTAAGCATAGAAGAGCTTTCTAGTCTGCATCTGAATGGTGGCTGTCAAAAAACCCAATTAGTTCTTGTAATTCTTTAGGTTGAAATTGTTTTGAGCATCTAATGACAACTTCAAAAGAAATCTGGTTTTTAAAAAGTTTTCAGAGGGCTCACTGTAATATCTGTTTGCCTCTGTAGAGACACATAACATAGAAAGCAGCACCTGGTACAAATCTTTAATAACTCAAGAAGCACTTTATTCGCTGGGGAACACCAGAGACAGACATTCACAGGACAGCTACTGTTAGTTAAGGATGCAATTATCCTGCTCCATTTTTACTTGCACTCCAAAAAGCAGTCCATTATTGCTTGTGAATTTTTAAATCCTCAGGAAAAAAAAACCAAACAAAAAACAACAAACCAACTCTAGACCCTCTGGTAACTGCTGGAAAAAAGAAAGAAATACGATTTTTCTGTCTAGCATCTTCTCCCTTGACACACTCAGAGAAGCACCTCGTTCAGTAGTAGCAGACACAGAATTTATTTCCTTTCTAGTTGCAGCAGATGGTAAGAGACCTGAATCTGCACAATGTAAACAGATCTTGAGGGAGCTCTGTGAATTCCTGCAGTAGCCAACTGTTATTTCAATAACATACATGAGATCACCTGCGTGGCCTCCAAGGGGAATAAGCTCTGGACATTGTTTCTGTTTATAGAACTTAACAGTATCTGTCTGAAGGACCATGAAAATGACAACATTTGAGATCTCCTCACCTTCACCACATCCTATCTTATCAAGAAGCGGAAGATAGAAAACATGCACCCTGAAAAGGCCAGAGATTTAGATAAATCTGAAGTAGAAGTAGCAAAACAGGAGCAGTGTCAGAGACGTGGAAAAATACCAAAGCCAGGTCACTTTTTGACTACTGATTTGTGCCACTATGTCCCAGGGCATAATCAGTGATGAGATGGTATGGCAAAAGGCAGTTCTGGTTTACAAAGGAACAGCAAACAGAGAAGAGCTTTGCCTGCTACCAACACATGAGGCACAGCTACGGGTTTGTAACACCCTGTTCACTGAAGAATGACCCAAAACTTGGGCAGTGCAGAGATGAACAACAAGGAGCCACTCTCCATTACATTGTATGAATATGGTACTACTGAAACACCAGTTTTTGATGGTATCTGTGCCCAGAGTGACAATACCTATCACAGCAGTAGGAATACTGAGTCCTGAAAGACTCTTGTCTCCAAAAAATTGAAGGAAAATGTTCACATTTACCTGTACAAGACTTTTGTCACTCATGCAGTATGATCTGGAGGACAGCAATACCTCTCCTCTCCACAAAGCTGTTTGCAGAGACGTCACAAGGGTAAGGTTCTGTGCAGTAAACCCAACAACTGGGGAATGAGGCAAATGCTGTGCTTGTAAATACCCTCTGGGGTGTATCCCTTCAGAAGTGTATAGAAGAAAGAGAACTGACAGACTAAACTTCTATCTTCTCCATGTCTCTTAGATAAACAAGATAAACAAGACCACTCTCAGCAACAATTCATATTTATAGGTAGGCAGATGAAAAAATTTGGCTACAGCTACGTACTTGAAAACACCTGGAGTCATTCAAGATGACAAGATTACCAGCAAAAATTCCATGAAAAATACAAATTATACAACTACATATAAATTCCAGCACGAACTGGGCAAAAATGACCTCTTCCCAGGCTTTCCTTGCTGCTCTGAGAATTGCAAGGAAAAGGCTGAGCAAGAGGATTCCTTTGCCTCAGATATTTACTCCAGACCCCCTTGCATTTGAAGGAACGGAGCTGCCAGTCCCAGAGCTTCCCCTGGAAGCCCCAGCAGACTGCCCTGCCTGCCCAGGACAGCAGGTCCTGCCCAGTGCTCAGAAGGCTCTGGGGGAACAATATCTGCTAGCAGCATGCACGAGGCCACTGTGTCTTGAAATCACTTGCAGATGAGGTATAATGCAAATGTGAAATCTTCCCTGCCCCCTTCTAATGAGTTACACGTTTCCATCTGAACAGCACTGGCACTTCACAAGGAAGGATCTGCTCAGGGTATTCCAGGTTGATTTCACATGGCTGCATATTTCCTAATGCTAACCTACAAATAGGTCACTAATTTGTGTTGCATCCAATGAACCGCAGAAGTCACTCTCAACAACTTTTTGAAAAACATAGAATTCTTCCTTCCATTCACTTCTGTTTTTCAAAATTAATTTTCCTAACAAGTGAGTTTAGAGATTAAACTCCCCATCATCTTTGTTAAAAGGAATGCAAAGGTCACAGAGCTGTATGTATTGGAGATGAATACCAAAGTCATTGAATTTTATAATTTCAGCAACGCAGAGATCTTATCTTAATATAATTATGAATAATTCTGACTTGCAAAAGAACAAATTAGTGTGTTTCATTATTAAACCTCTCATACCAAGAAGACAAGTGCTGAAATAAAAATGTCCTTCTATACTGAGACGTCTAATAATGAACCTGTTGCAAGCCTGAATAAATCTCTAGAGAAAAAACCCAAAACAAAAAAGCTTTGGGTTACCACACTTTATGGCTGAACTAATCTTCACAGCTGTAGTAAACTAAAGCTGCAGGGATGTGATGATTTGAGATAGAAAAAAAACCCATTGATATCTAGAATTCAAACTCCCCTCTTTACCCAAGAGCTTTGACTCCATCTCACTGTAAGCACTTAAACTTTATATAGCATTTTGACTTTAACCTCCCCCCACATATATGAGATACACATGAAATATGTATAGATAAACCAGGTGCACTGGAAAAGTTGGGATGGAATATTCAGTAATACTCTGAATAGGTCTGCCATTTTAATAATTCACCGGAAAATAAATGCAAGTCAATCACAATGGATACAGCATTTCAAAAGCTCCACTGTCTGCAAGAACTGCACTATTAATTTAATATGTTGTGTAGCAACGTTGTCAGAAAGATGGCTTTGATTGTACAAGTGCCTCAGTGAAGTACCTTTGTTGAAGCCGAGCAATTTTTAACATTATTCCCTTCCCAAAAACAAAGTTAAATCTAACTCGTATTAGATATCATTAGATGTCACACAGTTCCAATAAACCTTATTTATGCCCATGTAAACCACAAACTTGAATTTTCTAGTTAGTGTTCACACTGTCTTTAGTGGTTTGTCATAATTCAAGTCAATTTAAAAGCCCTCAGGTTTTGAGTTTTTTCATACTGTCATCCCCACCATTAAGGCACCATTTCACAGTTGGGCTAAGCCTGTAACACACACCAAGAGAAGGAAGTTTGAAAGTTATTCCCCTTGTTCATTATAACTGTTGGGGTTTTTTTTTTCACTGAAGTAGCCATAGGATATGTTTCCCTGTGTGCCAACACAGAGCTGCTGGAGGAGGCTCAGCTGTGAGGAGTTACACTGGTGCTCGTGCAGAGCACAGTGCAGGGAGGCAGATGAGCCCTGCTCCTCCTCCCCCTGGCTAAAGCACGGCTGCAGGTCACTTCTGGAAGCAGAAGTCTTGGTGCTGTGAAGCACAGCAGATGCTCTGCAGTGGGCAATCCTCCTGCATAGCCAATTAGGATGCAGACATTCTGAATAAAGCAGCTGCTGTGAGCACGAAGCAGAACTGAACCAGGCTCAAACCCGAAGGAGGAATTCACAGGACACCTGAGTAAGGGACAGGTTACCTCAGATGTACCGACTGCCTCCTCTGCCTCGGAGAGGGAATCTGCAGTTACTGCAAGCTGCCAGCATTACCTCCCGCATATATGGGAGTGGGGAAGTACGAAATACTACAGCCACTCAAGTCAGGACTGACCTCTTCTATCCCTGCTCATTTGCTTAGATCAATTAATGGCACTGCCCAAGGAAGGTAAAGGGGTAGGCCTTCCTTTCTTTCACACCATTATTCCCTCTCAATTACAGTCACTTAAGATACCAACTCCTTTATTTCCAAAGACTTATTTTTCCCTCAGATGTGGTATTCAAAGAGAAGGAACGTTTTGCATAGCAGGAGCCCTAAGCACTTGCTCCTTTCCGACACTATGGAAAGTTATTTCAGACTCCACCAGTTTATCCTGCATACAGGTCAACTGTGCAGTTGAGGTCACTTACTTCCAGTGAAAGCTATCCAGCGGGCATATTTAGTAGCTTCTCTTCGCCAGTGGGAAGCCACCAGCAAACCACATGTGACAGTTAGTGAAATGATTCCCATTATGATGAAAAATAACGTAGTGACCCACTCGGGAGGCAGCCGTGGAGGAATACAGGTCCTGTCACGTCCATGGATGGTTTGACACTGTCGCACAAGGCCAACTGTGAGAGCACCTGAAAATACATAGCAGAGAGGCAAGTAAACTTTCAAAATCCTCTCTGAGGGGCGCTCAATTGCAAACCACAGCTCAGAATTGCCCCAGAGTAAGGGATTCTTTCTTTGATGAACCTTAGTAAGCCTTTCAAACACGAAGGATGGAGGGCATGCTACAAACATCTGTCTTCACGTTCCTTCATCACACGCTTGCATAAGCTGAAGTGAGATGGCTGCAAGCTGTATCTGGTTCCTGAGTGGCAATCAAGGTCTAATCAAAGGGATAAAGCACTTGTAATAAAGCCTGCCAATATCTGCTAACGTGGTAGCTGACTTGCACAGAGGATCACTCCCTCATCTGTGCAAGATGAAGTACTTTTACAGTCTAGCAAAATGAGTCGTAGCCCCCCTGAAATGCCTTTAATCGTCTAATATATTTTTCCCTCACCTGTAAATATAGCTTTAAGCCTCTGACTTTTGCAGCAGAAACGGCATTTGATTAATGTATGATTTAAAAAACTTTTAAAAACACCCACGTATTGACAGAACTCATTAAAAAGAGTCCCTCCATGCAAGACTGATCAATCCTTTTGATTGCTAACAAGAGTTACTACACACAGAAACTGGGGTATCTACACAAAAGATCTATCAAAAAGATCCTAGAATAAGGATGAGATTGGTACAGGAGCCATAAAGATTAAACCAAAATGATGTATTTTCTGTTAAATAATAATAAAATCTTCCTTCAAATCCAAGTCAGTGCTTTTGAAACTCATAAAGAAGCTTTTAGTGACCTTTAATAATGAAGTTATCTTTCTAATCTAAATTTAACATGCAAGATTAAGATCCATTTCTTCCAGTGTCTCTTAAACATTAAGTTCTAGATTTCTCAACATTGTCCTTTCTTCTGAACTGTTGTCCTAAATAATCACAATTATCCTTTATCTACATTTAGGAGCAAAACCTAACAGTGGACAGCATTAGAGTCAACATCTTTCTCCACCAATTACTTCAAGTAAATACTGTTTCAGTTGACCTGCTTCAAATAAAAACAGGACAACTTAGACATAATTACAGTAAGACTGGGAAGCTTATGCTTAGCATATCCTTTGGACGGAGAAACATCTGTCATACTTTCTAGCCTCTTTTTGGGGGAAAGAAAAAGCAGGAAACAAAGGAGGAAGCCAATAGTCAAAAGAGTAACCAGTCCTAGCATGCACCTCCTGGCACCCTGGAGCCAATTTCTACAGATCCTCTCTGCTCACACCTCAGCAATATGTACCAGCAGTATCAGCTTCTGAGCTTAGAACTGCTGGGTTAAGAGTTCTAATATTTTATTAGACGTTTGGAGTTTTATTAAATGTACTGCTTCATATCCCAGGAGATGAGAAGAACTAAAAGTGAAACCATTACTGAATAAGTTCTGTTGAAGTATTCTTGCAACATTTATTTAGACCACAAAATTTCAGTCTTATTTAAACATATCGTTTTAATTACAAATCCATTGACTGAAAGATTCAGGGATGAATTTTCAGCTAAAAGCTGGGCAACTACAAAACCAATACAGTTGGCATTTTCTACTCCAGATACACAGCAATCACACCATTGCTGTGCACCAGGATCACAGAAACCTGAGCCAGGGTTACACAAGCATTCCTGCCCAGCTCCACGCCTGCACTTTACAGTTTTACATGAACTGCTTCCTCTTCCATAACTTGCAATGTTTTCATTGCACATCAGCTGCTGGGGCAGAGGAGAGATGTTCCTGTGTCCTTGAGAGTCAAGCTCCCTGGAACACACACTCTGCAGAACCCCATACAAAACAACTGAGCAGTTTCCTGTAGTGTGGGGATAAAGAAGCTATTCACTGCAGCATCATAGAACAGGAAATTAATCCCAATCACTCTGCAAGACCAGGATTTAACAGCAATTTTACTATCCTTACAGCAGAAGTCGGTTTTTTTCCTAAGCTGCAATTCTAATCAAAGAATGACTTCATAAAAATGACATCATACACTCAATGGATGTTGTCTGAATTCAAAGACCTCTCCTGACTTCATTGGCAATAATTTAGTGCATTTTTAACTTTGGAAAAAGCAGCAGTGATAAGAGTCACTCTGCTGAACTTGGTTCAATTTTGTGTCTTAACTGAAACTGAAAAACAGCTGCTGTAATGAGCATGTATTAGTGAGAGACAACTATTTCATTTTGTAGATGCAATTTGCAGTTTATATTGAAGATATTTTTCAATATTTTCAGGAGCACATTTAACATGTCAGACTCAGAGATAACTAAAGCTAATCCCAGAAGTGCCACATCTAGAGGAAACAGAAGAGAACTCCATCTTGAGCTATTATTTTAATGCAATTTCTCTTAGTATCAACATCTACTACTCCAAAAGGTGATTTGAAAACAAAAACAACCGAACCAAACAAAAAACCCAGAACCGAAAATGAAGAAAACAAAACAAAAGAAAACTCTCTGAATTGCCAGTACCACAATACCATTCCTTCTTAATACACAAGGATAGTTGCAAGAAATTATTCAGAGAATAGCTTCCTAAACATCACTTCTGGTACCCAAGTGTATTGTTTCACTCTGGTGGGGTTTGTTTGTTTGTTTTTTTAGAGTTTTAAAGTGTCAGCAATTAAATTTCAGAATCAGTCAATTTGAAGGAAATATACTGAACTTTATGGTTAAGAACTTGGTAGCAAGATCTTTCTTAACTCTGCTTTATAGATTACAAATCTGAAGTAGATATACTCCATATTTAAGGTTTTGAACCTTGGGAGCAACCTCTAGGGAGCCAAATGGAGGGCAAGAGGTCTGTGAACCATTTCGGAAGGTTTCACAAAGGTAACTGGAAAATCAACCTCATTATGTGCTCATAAATTCAGTTCAAGTTGACTACACAGGAATATGTGCAGCATAAACTGGGCACAAGGAAATGAAACCTCAGGGCTCATCCCATAGTGACAAATCTGTTGAATTCAGACTTCAAAAGAAGCCTCTGGTGTGGAAAACCAGTATTCATTTGCCATGAAATTCAAAAGAAGAGAGTGTTTATATGGTATTTTATTCTGTTGGTCCCATTCTGAAGCAATAAAGGAAACAGTTGCCAGGGAGCTGCAAACAAACTTGCTACAGAAAATCTTGTTTGCCCTTATCTTTAAAGGTGGACAGAGATATGAAATTGCACAGAGTCCTTCTGCCTGTAGTTAAGAGAACAGCTCAACAGCCCATCTCAAACCAATCACCAAGTTCCACCGAGATCCGTAAGTAAAAGGTTTTTAAGTCATCCTCTCAGAACTACTTCAGCATAATTGCTGAAAATCAAAGCACCTAACACAGTATGGAACAAACAGCACAGATAGTGCCAATAGATTAGGCAGCTGAAAGATGGATCCAGCCCTAAACACATTTGCAGGGGAGTAAACACAGCTGCCCACCCACGTTCCCCACCTGCAGGGCTCAGCCCTCGGAGCCACAGTGAGAACCCCGAGGTGCAGGGGCTGCTCCCCTGCTCTCACCTCCCTCCCTCCCCAGAGCTTCCCACACTGGCATTATTCAGGTCACTACAGCTAGAGCAGGAGGTGATTAGGATAGATATGCTAATTACTAAAAATGAAATTCGACCTTTATCAAATCAGAGAATGCTGCACTGAGTAAATGTTACTGAAGTGGTCCTTAGTCTTTTCCAGTAAATCTATTCCCTGAAGTGCCATGGCATTTCTAACACATTAGAAAACATCTCAGTAATGACAGTCTGTGCATAACCTGGGCTCCAGTTAATTTCAGAGAAAGATTTTGTGATCATCCAACTCCTCAAAACCACCAGTAATGCTCATTTTTCAACACTGCATATTTTTACTAGAATTAATGACAAAAAGACTCTTCAACTAACGCTGGGGAGGATCACCTATTTAACAATGAACTTTCACAAAACCATTGAAGAAAAGAGGGGCAAAGGCACCAAACCAAGGAAAGGCAAGCCCTCATTTCCCCCCCTGGTGCAGATGTGCAGCTGCCAGAGAACTGACCCCCAAGTCCCACTCCAGCCCCGTGGTGCTCTGCCATCCCTCTCTTGTTTCCCTGGTAACTGCAGAGCCACCAAGGAGGAATCACACTCTACAGAGAGAAACAAAGATTGCTGCAGCCCTTTAACTCCCCCTCCTCTACCTCACTTCTGAATTATTAAAAGTGGCACAGTGATAGCACGGCTGGAAAAGCAGCAGCATAATAATGGCCACTCAGATGTTCGCGGTTCATCTGTCATCTGAGTGCCAGGACACGCGGGATCAAGTGTGACAGATGGACACAGCAGAGGTGCCACTGCCATGAGGAGCTCATGACAGAACAAGAAACACCTAATATGGTAAAAGCAAGATGAAGTGAACGAGGTGGGGCTCAAATGTTACCAGGTCCAGAGCTCAGCAGCTATGCTGGCACATGAACCTCCAAGGCACAAACCCTCAGAACTGCTCTTACTCAGCCCAGGGTACCTGCTCCTCCTCTGCACTCCCCTACTGTCCCAAACTGAAAATGAGTTCAGTCTTTACCATCCTTTTAGACAAAATGCTATTCCTTGGGTTTAACTGCATCTGCCACTCCTTCTATTCCTTGACAACAGCTTCTTTACTTCTACCTCCCATTCGTCAACCACATCCTTAGCAAAATGCTCAATACTAACACTAAATAAGTATTACGAGCCAATGTGGCTTGTGAGGAGGTTAAAACATGGAACTGCCTGCATAGAGGGACCTGCTCTCCCCCCCTCATTGTCCTGGTGAGATGGGGTGGTGCTGCTGGAAATGCCAGCTGTGACTGGCAGATAGTTTCTGCTGAAAGGAGATACTTCCCTTTAGTGCACCGTGGACTTCTTAAACCATCTTTTCTAAGTGAAAAGCACAGTTTAGAGGTTTCTTAATGAGGTGCTTGTGACATAAATCTTACAGTACTGCTCGAAGTGTGGCAAGGACACTGCTAAATTTTATGTTTTAGTAATGAGCACAGTACATGGAGCTGTGTTATTTGGGCACACTAAAACATTCATGGCTGCTGGTTAGGTAACAGTCACATGCCAGGGAATGACATATGTGAAGTTAAGGACAGCTCAGTTAATCCATTCCTTGTAACTCTCAGTGGGCCACAGACAAAGACAGCTTGGTTTTTGAAAATTTTTCAGTTCTGTTCAGCTGATAAACTTGAATGGGAAAAGGGGTAGGTCCACCTGAAAGGCTCCAGCAATGAGCAGAGCTGTAACTTGTTGCAATCCAAGTGGAAACCTGAAAGGTCTAAAGAAAACGCAGTGATTTGGTCATGACAGACTAATTCTATGCATCAGTGTTAAGGATAATCATCAAGTTGACATTGGCCAGCTTGCCTTCAACATGTTGGCTGTTCCTTGCCTGCAACCAAGCTCTCTGACTGAAGACTGCTTTCAATGTGAGCGAAGTGTAGCTGAGGAATTTCTGAGAGGAACAAGCAACACAGCACCGAAAGAATAGTCCCAATGCACCTACCCATACAGGAAACAAGGAGGAGGGACTTCCAAGAAGAAAATTTTCAAAGTCATCAAAGGAATTTGGCACTTGAAGTGGGATGTTTCCCGTTCTTACATATGGAATTTATTTTCCTGCAATAGGCACTTGAAGTGATGTTGCTATACTAAGGAGGAAGAGAGAATGGCATCCTTAGGTTTATTTATATGCATTTTGTTTTGGGCAAAGTTTCTATGAACTCTACAGTCTAGGTAGTAGTTCCTTGGAAACAGAGGGTTTTCCCTTCTGCCTTTTCCAAAATCCAAGGAACTGACAGTACTGATCATTCCCTACCACAGTCTTGGATGTACTCCATACAGTTAATTCTACTAATTCCTAATTTTAGAGTGCAAAACTCCATTAGAAATCAGGCCTTGTTCCCTCTTATGAGATTAGCCGTGCTAGAATAAGCAATGCAGAAGGTCAGGGGAAAAGTTATACCTTTGTAGGTTGAGCACCACCTCTGGTGTGAAGGGGAAAAAGATAACAGCAACCTGCTGGCTTGCAAAACCAAGGAGGAAAAAAGAATGAACAATGCCGGGGAAGACCACCAGATCTTGTATGGTAAAGCCCATGTTGTTAGAGTCCAACAGAATCTGGATGTCAAGTCCCACTGAACGAGGTCCACAAGCACAGCTCACAGAACTGCTCTGTATCTACATCTGTTCACAGTTACAGCCTTGGAAATTATAGCCCTCATCTCAGTTTTCAACCTTGACCCACTAAAGCAATTTTTAAAAGTTTACAGCCTCAAATAGCATCATATCAGAGCATTTTTTTTAAACAGCACATACACATAATTAACTGCAACTAAGTAACTATAATCAAATTGAACACTATGTTTTCCAGGTTTGTGCTTCAGTCATTGCAGGATAACACAGTAACTGAGTTACACCTAGATAGGTATAAAGGGTATATAAAGGAACCAAAATATAAGATAAGATCAACAGCCAGTCTCTAATTGAGTATGAGAATACAATGTCTGGTATAGTTCTTACAAAAATAACTACTTCTTTTGTGAGGAATTGGGTAGTTTGAGATGCAGATGCTCTTTAGCACTTAGGCTGCTAAAATAACTTTGAGGTTACCATGCAAGTACAGGATTCAGGATGTAGCAGAACTGATTGATTCTTTCACTGCAGATGTTCCAGTACGTTCAGGTAGTAGATTAACGGGAAACCAAGACTCACTAAAATAAGATTTATGAATGTTAAAGGATGATCTACGGGAAGGCTGAAAACAGGATCAGCTGCAAAGGCACAAAACATAGAATAGCTGAAAACAAACAGATTATAAATTATCTTTCCCGCGTTTTGTATGCCAAATTTTCACTCTAATTTGTCTCTCAAATCATCTGATAGGTATCATAACCCTGGGAAAGAAGCTTTGGAGTTTCTCACTTAGAAGAAGACCAGATGCAAGATCAATTAATACACCCACTGGATTTCTACTGGTATGAACCAAACAGCTAAAAAATATTTATATGATGTTTAAAAATCAGTTAAAGACATAGAATTACTTATCAAGTCCCTGCTATATCCAGAGGGCCTCTTTGAAGAACCCTGTTGTAAGAGTCCTTGTTTTAAGAGTCCTTGCTGTTTAAGATTATGTTATACAATCTGGTATTTCTCTTCTACTTCATTTATCCCCTTCTCTCAAATCTGATGCTCTCTTCCTTCCAAACCAACTCTGAAATGCATCATCCTTCTTGCTCTAGAGATGAAAAGGATGTTTACATGCTTTAGGAACAAATTATTCTTAAAAGTATTTGTACAGGTAAGTTAATATCCCTGGCTTCAAACACAGCTTATGTTAGCTATGAGGTACCTACCAATTTAATTATATTTAACAATCTAATTTCCAGAGAACTGAACTTATTAGTTACCATTTTTGGCACTCCTTAGAAATCTTACTGACTTTTAAAAGAGAAGAATTCGAAATTTTAAAGGCTAAGGCCCATGTCAAAAGAGTTGTGGTATATTAGCAGAAAAGCCTGCCTTGCTGCTGAAGAACATCTGGTGCCAAGTTGCCTCAAAATTTTTCAATTCTGTGTTTGTATCATGCCTAATGCAAACCAAATTCCCCTTCCACAAAACACACAGTCTTCTCCCTCCCTCTTCCTTTCCCAAAGAGAAAAAAAAAAAATCAGAGGCCATCTATTGGGAAAGATTTACACATATTGGAAAAGTTTATTACTACAGATGACAATCATTATGATACATTAGTTCTAAGAGATGCCTAAATTGCAGACATTTGGACCAATAAAAAGTGAATTTATTTCTGAATTCTAGTAGCTTTCAATGCCCTGCTGCTTGTGTACTGGGTTTATTAAATGATTTTTAAAATTTTGCAACCTCTCTTTTTATCGTTTTTTTTTTAGATGGACCACCAGACTCTCTAAGAGCTACCCTCAGGCACTAATGCAGGAACAACCCCCCTGACACAACAAAGGCTGTGTGTTCTCACATACCTGAGCCAAGAAATCTGCCTGTGCTAAAGGTATTCCTTCCTTCAGAAGAAGGTATTCATTCCTGCTTTAGAAGACATATTGATTAAATGTTGGTTAAAAGGATCTCTAATAAAGCTGCATCCTTCTGCTCGTTGATATTCTAACACTATAAGCATTTTCACAATGGAACAGTTTTGTCAGTGACTAGAATCTTTACAATTTCTGAAGCGGCAAGGGCCTGGAAAAAAAGAGAGAACTTTCCTAAAACAAGAACACAATGTTTTATTTAGTTTAAAATGCAAACAAAGAATCCAGTTATTTCCATTTTTCCTCCAACCAAAGCAGAGCTACTCAAAATTTACAAAATTCACTGACTAAGAAAAGAAAGATCAAAGGCAGTGTCAATATTTAAAAGTGATTTTTGGAGTCAGCCATACCATTTTACGCCATATGTTCAGCTGAAAGCCACAAGCTATGACACCCACAGCTGTTCTGCCATTCAACATCTGATGAGCTTGTGTTCTTTTTAACAGTTAGTTATATTTGGCTTCAGACCGAGCTATAAAATGATACCTCTGTATCCAGCACAGCACACCAGCCCAGCCCAGCCTGCAGCACCTACAGCTGCACGGGTGCTGTGCAGGTCTCTGGGGCTGCAGCTCCAGCAGCAGCCAGGGACACGAGGTGGCCGGGCTGGGGCAGGAATGGCAGCGCCAGCGTTTGCCATGGCACGGCCCAGCACGAGAACAACGCAGGAATCCCGGAGCTCACCGTGCAGTGGATCACCTTCCACACAGGTGTCTCATCAGATGGTCTGCTCACAGGCTGGCAGGAACTGGACTCCAGAGCCCTCCAGTTTTAAGTCCTGCATATCCAAAAACATTGTTTCCCCAAGTCAGTGAGTTACAAACTTGTTAGATATGGTCAAGCAGATCAGGATGGATACACCAAAATTCCCAAACCACGCTGACTAAAGTACCTACTGTTCTCCCTCTTTTTATTCATAGAGAGAAAAAACCTATCAACCTTCCTGGTTAAAGACTAGAGCAATTTCTCGAATGTAGTGACAAAGGCATTCAGCGTAGGGGGATAATTCAGGTCCTGGCTTTGACTCCAAGATTGCTCGTGCATTTTAACAAATTAAATTCATGAGGAATAAGGATCATCTTCCTCTGTCAGACATAACTGTTGTGCTTTGCACTGATCTCAGCTTGCATCAGACATGCTCCAAGGACACCCACTGATCTGGCTCTTCCATGGCCTCATGAATCACCCAGTGGTGAAGGTGAAAAGAGAAGTGTTAAAATGCCTTTTGGAATTTATATGGCTAGAAACACATTTGCAAAGTTTCGGTGTCTGTTCTGCCAACACTCAGCCTAAGTACGCCTTATGTGCTTCAATGTTTGCCCACACCTGGGCATAACTTTCTCTTGGTCCGCTACTGACAGAATATTTTAGGTCCAGATTGCCTGAAAGTACAACAGACAATACTAAATAAAGAGCAAAACATTCAAACCCCAAACTAAATGTACTAACAATTGTGGCAGGTTTTTTACATCACATAACTGATGGCAGGATTGTATTTATAGCAACGAGGACACGAGAAGGGAGGTTTGAAGGAACACGTAATCCTTCATTAAAATCACTAGAAAAACTGGAAAGAGTAAGCACATTTCTGGTCTTGCAAATCCTTCCTTGGACACACAAATTACCACCACTGTACTTGCTGGGGATATCCAAGATCCTGTGTTTGTCTACTGGACTTGCTGTTTTCATAAGGCACTTTTATCAACTGAAGAACAGCACCTACTTGCCCAAAGAATGTATTTCATTGCAAGTAGAATAATATTTCAAGTAAAATAAAACTTAAGCTTAGTTATTATTCCTAAAGGTGCTTTTTAATTGTTGCCAAATCTGTGAATGACATGCTTGCAACAACTGGCAATACAGGTTAAACTGTACTTCAAATAGGGATTAGGTATAGGGCCAAGATTTTATTATCTACAAGTAACATTTCATATGCTGAAAGCCAGACTCAGATATAGCTTGACTACATACAAGTTGTCCTTCAGGACTGCTGGCACACAGTTACCTGCTAATTAACATTTTAAGCACCCACCAATATAAAAGGCAAACTGGAAAACAAAACGAAACAAAACCCAACTTTCTTCTGCAAATGAAGTAATGATTCTCAAATTCAGGCATTTACTTGCTGTTCACATCACAATAAAAACATTAAAAACAAAGAATAGGAATGAAGGAAGCATATTCAGGATTTCTCCTGAAGTACATATTTTCTTATTTCTTTTGCTAGGGGAAGTCCCTGTTTTAGAAGCCTGCATAATTTAAGCCTGAATTATTTAGGCAATTAACAGGTGCTGTCTGTGTGGTGATAACACTTTCTCCCTTATCACAAATCTGCATCTACAAAAATAGACTGTTAGAGTCTGGAGAGTTCTTTTTTTTTTTTTTTTTTTAAATTTTTGTTTTAAAACTAGTATGAGAGAAGACAGACCATTCCTGAACAGTTAAATTTGCACTTCACTGAAGTAAAACACGATTTTACTGAAACAGCAAGGCTTGATCCTTTCTCAGCACGTAGCACTGCTCTTGAAAAGCAACCAAATGTTATATAGTGCTCCAAAGAATGTATCTGTTAACAGATGTTTATACAGTTGTTATATTGACATTCTGAAACAGATTCACTCTAATTTTAGATTTTATATAAACAATCAAGAGATCCTCTGTTCTTATCATCAACTTTATCTTACTGAACATCTACTTAGAGAGAACATTTACTTCAGATTACATTGGGCATAAGTCAACAGACTTCTGTTTGTAAAACAGCAACTGCTACTTCTGGCCTTTACTCTCTTTATTTCACCATTTTTCATGTATCAAGCTTTAGGGTGCTTCTTGAAATTGCTGAGTGACCCAGTAATATTCCATGGAAAGAATTTATAGGACCACATTAGAAATTCCCGGCCTTTCAATCTTTTCAGGTTTCCTGTACAATCTTGTTGCATAGTTTTTAAATTGAATTAAGTGTGGGTTTAAAAAACAAAATGAAACATTCTTCTTCCCACGAGCCTCTACGATGGAGAGCACATCATTAACGCATGCATTTAGGTGCACAATTCGTTTCAGAATGCAATTCACCCTAAGGAAATAAAAAAATTCTTTCTTCACCCTTGTGACTTCTCTTCCCCCACAGCATGAAACGCCTACAGTGCTCCTCACATCAACAGCCCAGAGGAAGCAGCAGTGCCTTTTCTCCTCTACAAGAAAGGAAATCAGATTCTTGCACTGTTGCAGTTCTGGAGCTGACACTTCCACTGACCGTGGGAATACTGTTGGATTACTGTCTATGAATGAGAAAAGGTATCACTTAATGCTCAATTCAGAGCATTTCTATTTTGTATAGAGAAGACCAAATATATCAAAGCAAATTTTCAAGTCAAACAAGTCATCCACTATTCAAAAGGAAACTTGAAGCCCATGACAACCCTTTATGAGTCTTCTTCACTTGACTTTGGTATAAAGACATTACAATTAGAGGTTGTTAACGTTTGATACATTAAACTCACACTGATGAAGTTGCAGACAAAACCATTCCCCCTTACTTGTACATTTGCCCTGCTTATCAACGAAGTCAGGATCCCCTTCATTTCTGTTTATACAAAGATTTCATTGCAGAAATTAGTATATATGCCATCAATAGAAGTACAAAGAATCTAAGTTCAAAGCAGCCCTTCTGAAGCATTCACAGCAAAGCAGTTTTGAGGTACACTGAATGACCAGTTCTCCTGTTCTGATCCCACACCTATTCCTTAAAATACAACTGAATTACATTGCTGCCAACAGCAGGAAGTCGTCACAGCAAGAGAAGTGGAAACCACGCAAAAACAACCTGGGCAAAAAGAAAGGAAAGCCCAGGAATAAGAACTGCAAGAATACAAACTGGGAAGCTGGCTCCAAGATGAGCACTACAGGAATAACCTACCTGATTTTACTGTCTATGAACACTGTCGTTTGCAATTTAAATTCTGGGATGTTCCAAGCTCGGAGAAAGCCCAGCCCTCCTAATGCAGTGTGCAAACAATGGCACAAAGAACTCCTCACCATCAGGTAAGCTCAAGGCCTAATGTGAACTGTCTTCAACTGGACAAGTATTTAAACATCCAAGTGGGCTATTAATTACTACACCTTGAGAGACTGTCATCCTTAATGATCCCAAAGTGCTCTGTAATTTATGGCACAGAACTGCAGCTACCATGAGGTTTTTGGGTAGCAGCCAACTGTTGCCTATTGTACTGTGTTGTGCTGGCTTTGAACGCTGCAGTGAATCACTGGGAGGCTTTCCCTGCCCTCACAAGGGAGCATTTGAGATCATTCCAAGCACCCAGATGTAACAGACTGAGTATGTTTTGCTCAAAGACAGGAACCAGGCTCTACACACACTGTGAATTTTGAACCTCGAACTCTCAGCAGCAAGTACTTCCTGGATTAGTCCATACCACAGATAAACCATCACAATCAGACATTTCCTAGGGTACTCAAGAGAGACCAAACTCTTGTCATCAACTCTACTCACAAAATTTAAAATATGGACACAAGACAATACATCAGACAGCAAATAAAATATGGTATCATAGGAAGAACCCAAAAGCTTCCCACCGAGAAGGGACATAAACTGTGACTACTGATTCCACAGAGATCCCTACAGGATCAGGGCAATACGAGTGCTCTGCAAGTCTAGCTTGTCTCCCTTCTCCTTAAAATAGACACGTACCCCACACAGATCCTCTTCTTGGCCATATCTCCAGTTTCTCAGATCTGTGTATATCTCCATCAGTCAGAGGCTTGGGGAAGAAAAGTGAAATTGAGCAAAGCAGCTGGAGCATACATAAGGGGATTGCTGCAAAATTATCAAAAAAACTTTTTCCTGCATATAGCCCTTACTAATAAAAAACTCTGTCAATTACTAAATTTGTAGGTACTCTGAACTACAATAATAATTTACAAGTAGATAATAAGAAAATTATTTTTAAATTTAAAACTGCATCAACTAAAATTTTTAAATAATTCTGTAGCTCTCCCAAATTACATTGTAGAAGAATAAAATAACCTCCATATTGTATTTATTCCACCATACTACAAACATCATTTTGTATCTGTTTCTAAAACAGATAGCAGCGCTTATTCTCTGTGAAGTTCAATATACTTCCTCATCCATGAGTCACTCCAGTTACTTTCTTCTGAAATACAAAGATCTCAAGCACTGCTGGAAAAAGATTCAAGAATGAGGTGAAGAACTCCTGCCTAAGATGAAAATCCTACACATTGCACAGCACTGTGTGAAAATAAATGGGAAAAATTGAGCTGTTGTGAAGTACCTATGGAAAAAAAAAAAGTAGGTCAAGCTTAAAAGTTTGACCTACTGATCTTCTTTGCTTTGGCAAAAGTACAAATGGAGTTTACATAATGCTGCTCACATGTAAGTGCTGGCTGAAAACTAATGATAAAAATGTTTTTAATAAGCCCCAGCCATTAACAGGATTCCTTTTTTTATTATTTCTGACAACTTTAAATCTTTATTTTGCAGTACACACTATTGAAGCCTTACTTTTAAAACTCATTTAAGTTCCCCTTGTGTCGATTTCAGTGTAAGTTTGTGGCAACAAATGTAATACACACACACCTCAAATCAGGTCTAAGTTGATTTAAAACAAAAGAGGAAACTCAGATAACTTCCTGAAGCCACAAAGAGGAAGTTTCAACAAGGCATCTTTCCCACAGACAAACCATCTATGTATAAAGCAATTTTACACTTACATACTGCTTGAGTAAGGCACAGGATGGACAGAAAACAAATCTGTATCTGCACATACTGAACAGAATTTAGCTCTGTAGGAACTGTGCACACTGCTGGCAAGTAAATAAAAAGGTTATTCCAAATATTTGAAACTCAAATAAAACCAAAGCACCTGCTATTAGAAAAGACAAATCAAATGCCTGTTATTCTGCGATTTCTCCCCTCACTTAAATAAAGTAAAGCTGTGATAGGGAACAAAAGTTAAAAGCAAAATGAAATTAAAGCTTTTCTGTTAGCATTAGCAGTTACTGTGATAAAGATACCACCTCTGTTTTACAGAGGAAGAAACTGGGGTAATACCACAGTAACTTGTCAACATCCAAAGTCAGCCAAGCCAGATTTGAAAGTTACTGGTGTCCAGATCTGTACTCTATAATCAGGTATTTCTTACCTAACTCTAATTAGAGTGAGGAATTCAACAGGATTTGGTGGAAGGCAAACTAAGAGTTTTGTACCTTCACATGCTAAAGAGAAAACAAAACGTGCACCTAACAGGAGCAGCATTAGTTTGTATTTGTTAAAAAGCAGATGTAAAACATCAGTTCCTCTATGGACAAAAACAATTGGCTCTCTCATGTCTTCTCTGGCAGGCTCAAATAACCAGGCTGACACAGCTCTCTTTCATGAGATTCTTCCTACACATAAAATAGTTCCATATGTTTAAATGCTGAGTGGTTGAGTAAGCACAAAATTAATTCATTACAACAATGCCTTTCTATTGATTTTTCTTGTGCCTTAAGGCCTGGTCGATTACAGAACCCAACACAATTCAAACACTCTGCCTTGTCACATTTTTACATCCACTTGAAAGACATCTACAGACACAAAGTGGAATGGAAATGTTCCTTTCAAAGATGACACTCACCCTCCCAGTCCAGGCAGACCCATTAACAGGCCACTCTTATTATTCAGATTATATGGGGTTCAGAATCTTGTTCTTGTTTGGGTTGGGTATTATTGTTCTTAAGGCATTGGCAACATCTCTGAAATGCAAATGCTGCTGGCAGGGCCTGCATCTTAGGAACAGAAGGTCCTCATCCCTCACTGTGGGGATCAGCAACACATCACAACCCACCACCACCTTTCCCCCCCTTCCTCACACACCTGGGAGCATCCACCAAAGAAATGTGTTTTCCTGAAAATTATGTCCTAGAATCTAATTTTAACACTCTGATGTTCAGATGGCTTTGGAGATTGCTTTTCAGCACTCACCTCTAGGACCTGATGGTACATAAATCTTCATTCCTGTATCATCCTCCTTTTTTTTGTATTCTCAGCATGCAATCCAAACAGGTTCATGAAAGGGCAAATAACTTCTCCTGTCACAGTCACTACATGATAGCACAAAAAACATTAGGAAAAAGTAATTTCGTAGAATTGCTTCCTATCATGTCCCATCACTTCATACTGAGAAGAGCTGGGAGATGCAGACTGTGTTTTTTGAGTACATTGCAAGGTGCTTAACAATTGATCACCAGAACGCTTTCACAGACAGTTTGTGAAAAGCCAGCTACCCTCACATCACAGAAAGAACACCATCTCCTTCAGAGGACAGCACTGACAGTACTGATGGCTGCTCTACACCGGGACTTTTCCTTAGGGGAGCAGTGCACATGAACCATTTCCCAGAACAGGCCCTAAAGGGCAGAAGTCACTGGTAATATGCCATACTAACTTTTACATACCACTATTTGAGCAGACAGCTTCATTTAGAACAATAATGCCAGCTGGAACTCAAAATTACATCCTCTTGAAGTTGTGGGTACTTTATTTAGTTTATCTGTTTTAGTCTGTTTAGAAGTACTTTAGAAGTCTGTTTCATTTGAGCACCTTCACGTGATCTTGGGTTTATTCCATGTATAGTCAGTGCTCCAATTACAAAATAATATTTCAGTGGTCTCAAGCTCAGCAGGAGCCAGGAATCACTGCTTGGTTGTACCACCTGTGATAGTTTATTAAGCTGATCCCAACAAGCTAGAGCTCCCGTTGGAACTGTGAAACGAAATTCCTCAGGAAGAGCTATGACATGCAGAGGAATAACACTGAACATCAGTAATTTTCCACTAAGTACTAGACAACTTATTCCACAGGAGCAGGGAGTTACTGCCTCAGGAAGAATGACCTGCTGCACAGAGCCTGCTCTTCCCTAAGACCACAGCATCTGAAATAATTCTTCACAAATAAAAATGCAACTGAGCATGCAAACCCAAATAACTACATGTAATGCTTTAGAAGATACATAGAAAGGCAGCACTGCTAAACAGACAGTTTTAAATAAATGTCATATTCTAGATCTACCGTTCATTCTCACGCTGTTTCTGCACAGCAAGATACGGAAGGCAGTTGAAATGGAAAGTATAATTCCTAACACAAGTGACCTTGATGCTTTTGTCATAGATGCAGGATGAAATTGGAAGCTCTGCTGAACACAAATATGGCCCAAGTCAGCTCTCTTGGGCACATGCTGAGTGGCCTGGCCATAACATTCCACCGTGTGTTCCCTGGTGACCCATGGATCAGCACAGGAGGATGTGATATATCCCTGCTTCAGGAGTTACCCATCCATTAAGCACCCCTAAATCCTGACATCCATGTTAACTTAATGACTGCTATAAAAAGGGTACACGTTGTTCTGTAAATTGGAATCAAATGAACAATCATGCTACATAGGAAGAGATGACTAAGCCACATAAACAAACTGAGAGCTTAGCTTTCTGAAGGGAGATTTTACTTGATTAAATTATTCCCTTGAATTACTTGACCTATCCTAAACCCCATAAAAGCATTTCAAGTTGTCAACCCCCCCCACATGTACAGCTTTTAACATCTCTAATTTCAACTGTGCACACTGTTCATACCCTTTTTCCTAGAAAAAGAGCTGAGAGCTGAAACTAGAGCTGCTTCTATCCCCCTTCCTCCCCTACTGAAGACAAAATATCAAAATCATTAAAGACCATCCCACACAAAGAAAGGAACATATGGAGACAAAACTATCAGCTTATAAAGTTCTTTGCAGAAGTGTAAAGATACAGGAGCAAAATTCCTTCCTACTTGGATCAGTGGCGCTTTAGGCACTGGCTTAAATTAAAGCCAGCTCTGTCCTTATTTCTAACACAGAGTGTCAGTTTGATAAGAAAAGGCAGCCAATGCAAGAATACTGAGCAGCCACTGGTTTCCAGACTGAAGTTATCAGGGTTCTGTACATGCACAACACAAATAACTAAACCTCACTGAGAACGCACTGTAAGAAAAATCCATTTAATTTTCGTCTTTCCTTTATCATCTTAAAGATGTATGAAATACCTGAAACTAAGTTAATGAAAGATTCTTACAAAAGTACATAAAGAAAAAGTACCCAACAGAGCCTTGGACCCATGTTTACAAAGGTGTAGCTCCTCTGGCCTAAAGACAGATAAGCATCTGAGACCTTCAATAATCTCAGTTGCAATCCTTTGCTGACAATTGCTGGGGAGAATTTTTTATAGCCAACACTTTTCAAATTACTATAAAACTTATCTTTAAGAGTAAGATTTGGGAGACTAATCAGCCCTTCTATATTGATTTCAAAAAATACTGAAAACTATCTCAATTTTTCAGAGAAGCATTAAAGCCAGTCATTTATTTAGCTATCCAATTTAGGTGAAACTCATCACTATCTCTGGAGTAGGAGGTACATATTGTTTAGCATACAAATCAGAACAGATTTTTTTTTTCCTGAAACATAAGCCCAGGTTCCCAACCTTAGTGGCTGTAAACAGCTCTGTAAGAGCCAAGGCAGTGCTGCCTTCCCAGGTTTGCCAAGACCTCTGCTCTCTGCCATCCTCAAACAGCTGCAGCACTGAGGAGACCAGGCTGTTCCACAGCGCCTTTCACAACCCCCAGGACAGCAGCCAAGCAGAGAAACACTATTACTCCTCTTCCTCCTTCCTGCTAGGCTGACTTGTCGAAGCAGAATCTAGAATAATTCCCACAGGAGATGAATGTAAGAACACAGAGATAAAGCGAAGAAATGTTTTCTTTTATCAAACAGTTCCTTTCACCAAAAAAACCCCCTGCTTCTTAGTGGCACATATGGAAGCTGGCTGCCTTGGATGTGCTCCAAAAGCACAGTAGTCTGCTGAGAGTCCCTGAATGTCACCAGCAGCTGGGACAGGTTTTACCATCAGGGCTGTGCCCTCCTGTGCCATATCTCTCCCCAGCAGCCTCTGGGTAATGAATGGTACTCATAAAAGCATTCACCGCAGAATTTAATACTACAGCAAGTCCTTGGTTCAGTGGGCATCTCCACACTTCCTTTCTTTGCAGTTCGGGCAAAAGGCTCATTTTAGAAGGTCCAAGCACCAGAAATACACATTTGTACTGCTTTTAAGCACAACTCTTATAATAATGCATTGAATCCTACATCGATAAGTGGCAGCTAGCTCTCCTTTATGGTTTTATCAAGGCAACAATTTGTTTGGTTTCAAAATAGAGCAAAGAAAAAAAGAAAGGCTTAGGAATGTCAAAACATTCTTTGACTGGTGAAGTCCTTCAGAAAAATCCATACAGATTTCGTGTCTGCCAGCCTAATTAAAACTGTTAGTTGCACCACAGAAATGGCAGATGATTCTTAAGTAATCATCCACTAAGTAAAAAATAAATAATGATTGCTGCTTAAAATATTTTAGGAAACAATTTTTGTATCACGAAGAGATACAAGACGTTTTTCTTTACAAAAGAACCTAATGGACTGCGCTTAGTTCCCAAAGGACTGTTTTTCTCTATTAGCACTTTTTTCAGAAGAGTTTTTGTTATGGACTTTCTATACACGCAGAAAGAATCCAACATCTTACACATCACACAAGATCTGCTAACGTGAGGCAGGACTTCAAAAAGACCTATCTAAATATTTGAAATTAGTACTATTTTATTTGACTTGAAGCCCCTGAAGAAGGGCTCATTACCGCAGCACTGCTGTTAGGTGCAATTATGAAAGGAAAGAACCAACGATTTTATCTAGCCATAGGCAGGAAAATCATCACAATTAGCTACAGGAGAAACGGTGAAGTCACCCAGAGAGTTCCTGGAGGCTGCACTTTGGGAAGGGACTCGTTCCTTTCCTCTGAACCATGTAGGAAAGTCCAGGTTCCAGACTAGGTAATTAGAAGCAAATCAAACAAGCCATAAGTACAGTCTGGTCAGAATACAGTCACCAATCCCAAGTAGTTTTTAAATACCCTACTCCATTAGAATAAAGGAAATATGACACAGTTTGAACCAGTTCAACCATTCACATGCATGGAAGATGCAAGCCAGGTGAAGAAAATTTTTCAATTCTCTTCAAGAACTTATGACAAAAGTCTTTACAGCCAGACCAGTTTTCTCTGTACTAACCTGTGGTTTGCTTGGAAATTATAAGCTTAGGAAAAGTCACAGAATCACAGAATCTCCTGAGCTGAATCGGACCTAGAGGGATCATCAAATCCAAGTCCTGGTTCTGCACGGGACAGCCCCAAAAATCACACCACGTGCCTGAGAGCATTGTTCAAACACTTCTTGAACACACACGGGCTTCATGCTGTGAGCGCTGCCCTGGGGAGCCTGGTCAGTCCTGATCACACTCTGACACCCAACCTAAACCTCCCCTGGCACAGCTTCATGCTGCTCCCTCGGATCCTGGGACCGGTCACAGTGGTTAAATCGGTTTAATCTGTTTGCAGTAAGGATGGCTTCCTCTCCTGACTGGGAGCTTTGGGTTCCTCTGGGACATGAGATCAAAGAGCTGCCTCTCCCTGCTCCACTGATCAGAACATGCAGGTCTTTATCAACAGACTGAAATAAATTGTACACAGACAATTACATCACTAGTAAAAAACCAGATGCCCAAATCGTTGTTCTTTTAAAGAAAACAATGCCACACTCTAAAATAAAAACCACATGGGATCTCGGCGTAAAAGCTGATAAAAATCAGCATGCAGGAAATATTCTGGGCGG
>VWZN01009801.1:2000312-2035158 GCA_013396955.1 Regulus satrapa | reverse complement strand
CGGGGGGCGGGCTGCCGGCGGGGAAGGGCCGGCCGGGCGGATCTGGAGCATCAGAAAAGGCTCTCGGTACCGGTGAACCGGTCGGTAGCGGCGCGGCGGTCTCAGCCCGGTGGCTGTGAGCTCCCGTGCTAACGGTGCGTGAGTAACGCGGGTGATTCTCCCCCGAGGTACCTGGGAGTCATGCCCGCGTACAGTGCCGCAGACGATGCGCTGACAACCAAGCTGGTGACTTTTTACGAGCACCTGAAGGACTCCTCTGTGCCTTCTCACCAAGCGACTGTTCTCCTGTTTGAGCCCAGCAATGGTACTTTGAAAGCTGTAAGTCTCGTGTGCCCTGCAGTCTTCTCTGCTCGTGCTGTCAGTTCTCGCTTCTGCTTTTTGGAAGCTGGAGCTGTGCAAGTTTGCCTGAGTTTACCAAAATGGTTTGGCCTAAAGCTGCCTATCTTGAATTTCTATTAAACTGTACTCGCCATGCTATTTACTGGTGCTTGTGATTTGAATCTGTTAGCTCAGAGTTTAACTGAAGAGAAGAAATGATTAGCAGAACTTTATCTTGCATTTAAAAGCAAAAATACCCCTCACCTTGCTGGGTAAAGAATGGATCTTGAACCATCTTAAGTTTCAGGTTGAAAGTGATTAAGAATTTGCATTGCAGGCAATAATATTCAGTCTGATTGCTTTTTCTTTAAAAAAAAAAAGAAAGAGGTTTTTTTAAGGACAGTGATGATTTGTGCTGCACTTTAGTAAGAATGATTTATTAAAGGGATAAAACTGGTCAGGAAAGCTACCTTGTGTTCTTCTCTTGGGTTTTTGGCCCCATAATTAGTATGTATGTAGCAGCTAATGGACAGTGAGGCACGAGTGTCTCATGTATGATACACATTTGAGGAATTCCATGGTTCCCTGTCACCCCTCTGTACAGACCAGGACAGTGCAGACTGGAGAACCACTGCCAGCTTGCACTGATCCCTGGTCTCACTGGGGTGCAGAATATTGGAGCCATATCCATGTATTCCCTGTGCTGGAGAACCAGGGAAGTGCAGTGCATCAGGAGCTAGGTGGGTTAGAGTTGGCTCTTCTCTGACCATTTTCACTCCTTTTGTCCTGATGGAATGATATGGAAGAACTGAAATAAAGAGAGATTCTGCCCAGTTTAAACACGGCTTTGTGTGGTTTTGTGGTTGCTGTGATAATAGTTGCCAAGTTTTATATATCTTTTATATCTGTAATATCATGTTCTTCACAAATTGGATGAAAATGTTTGGTATTTATTCATTTTTCAGTGTTCACTTCAGTCTGTTTGAATTTTTTCAAAGGTCCTGGATGGCAGTGTCATTACAGCAAAACGAACAGCTGCAGTTTCTGCCATTGCTACCAAGGTGTGTCTTCTGTTCTGAGTGGGGCTTACAGTTATAAAATAACTAGGGGGAATGATGCAAACGGCTTTTCAACCAATGCAGCTTTGAATTAGATTTATCATAACATATGAACTTTCAGGGAAAACTTAAACTGACTGTTCTGAGTCAGTCATGTCTGGCTTTAACATTTTGTGTGTGATTGGAGAAGGAACCTGAACTATATTTTTGTGGCTTCTATTGCACCCTCTTCTAGGAATTTACTGAGCTGTCTTCTTGCTGTATTTTCTTTCTTTTGTGTTTGTGTCAACATGCTCCTTTATGGCTTTGGGTGATGTAGCTGTGGTCATATATTGAATTTTATTTAGATAGATGCCTTCTGCTATCAGGACAGGTAGGCTGCACTGTAAAAAGAGGGCAAAAAGCACATTTCCCTTTCTCTTAAGATAGATTATGCCCAGTATAGATGGATAATTTGTCCAGACGTGTCTGTTAGTGTCTCTGTTGTCACTGGAACGTTGTCCAGATGACTGTCCCTGACCATGGCCATAAACTTGAGTGTCTAAAGACAGGTGAGGTGCACCTGGCTGTGTGTTGCTTTATGTTACTTCAATTTCAGTTGGAAATTGTCGTGTTGGAATTCTTTTTAAAAGCTGTTTTTGGTTGGGCTGCTAACAGCAGGAAGAGAGCAAGTGACCATGCACTGCCCAGCAGGGTTTCAGCCTTCACCTCAAGGGCTGAGGCAATAAGAAGAGGGCCAGAATTAAAATGATTTGTTTGTCACTCCTCAGCTTTGTGTGAGAGTGGAGGCTGATCTCACCATTTTGTTAGGGGCAGTCTTTATGCCAGGATGACTCTATCCATGGCACAGGAGCTACATTGGCATAAAATTGAATGAAGGACCTGTCCCCAAGAGCTTCTCCTGAACCAAAGAACAGAATGTTTTACAATGAACTCCTTGGACTTAATTCATTTTGGCCATTCTGGATTTGGTCCATTCTGATGGGTTTTATGCAGTCTATGCTGGCTTCAAAGGAGCTTGGCTGCTGAAGGCATTTCAAGATCAGATCCTTCATTGTCATGTGTTGTTTTGGAAATTTTCAAGAGTGTTTGAGTTTAGCTCATATTTGTCAACTTGCCTTCTTTATGGCATTTGCTTTTCAAGGACCCATGCTCTTAGGAAAAGGACCTTTGAAATCAGTGCTTCACTGTCTTTAAAAGGCACATTAAAACAAATTCTTACCACTGAAAAATGGGATCAATGAGATCTTTTTACAATTTGTTTGCAGCAGAATAAACCTTGAGAGCCTAGATAATTCTAAAGCTTTTTAGGCAGAAGTGAGTGGCCACAGCAAATGCATAAACAAGACACAAGGGTAGGCTAGGGCTGGGCTTCAGCAGCTCTGTCTTCCCCTTTGCCAAGTACTGGTTGTTCTACTAAACAAGAAAGCCAAAAGCAACCGTAGAACTGAATTTTAGTATTTGTTCCTCAGAACCATCCCTACTTTTACAGTGTCTGTATTATGGCTCGTGCAATGCCAAGATATGCTTGTGGTGTGATTTATAGCTTCAGTGAATTCAAAGAGGTGGATTAATGTGGGGCTGCCAGGACCAGTTTACCTGTGCAGCTGCCATTCTCAGTACTGATGGTTTTGGGGTTCTGAGCCTGGCTTTTAGCCAGTGCAGAACATCAGCACTGTGGTTTTACACTTAATTAGCCACATGCATGTGTTAATATCGGAGTGTGCTGAGGCCTCAGAATTTGCTGTTCGTGTTGCTGCATCTTAAATCTGAATTTCAAGTCAGACAATTCAACACTGGAATTAAGCCAAGATGTGCTTTGGTGCTGCTGATGCTTGCTTTTGCATTAAAAAAGCCCCAATATATATAGTGATTATTGAATACTTGTCTGCATTTTTTGTTGTTGTTGTTGTTTAAAGGACTAACAATACTGCTTTCTTTTGTAGTATTTTGATATGTATTTGTAATACCTGTTAATACATTGCCCTTACATATTCTCTTATGCTTTTTTGTTTCTGATACTGTTCAGTTGTTAATGCCAGCTTCTGCAGAAGTGCTGTGCATTTTGGGAGCTGGTGTTCAAGCATACAGCCATTATGATATCTTCACAGAACTCTTCACATTTAAAGAGGTAACAGACACATCTCAAGAGGATACATTTATTTTTCTCTATTATGTTGCAGGATTCATGATAAAAAAGTACAGCCAGTGGAGTTGTATCAGGTCAGGCTGGGATGGAGTTGCTGTTCCCAAGGGCAGCCCTCGTAGTGCTGTGCACTGCCAGCTCAGAGGCTCTGATGACCCCTCCAGTGTTTTGGCTACTTCTGACGCAGTGCTCACACAACGTCAAGGCTGTCTCTCCAGCATTTGTTTCTGTTCTATTCAAGTGCCTTTATCTTGACCCACAAATTTTTCCATCTCATATTCTCTTCCCTCTCCCTGTGCTGCTGGGGAGGGGAGTGATGAAACAGTTTTGTGGGCACAGCCTACAGTCCAGCCAGGGTCAATCCACCATAAAAGTTAAGATTAATAATATTTTGGTTCTGTTTCTACAGAACCCAAGAGTAGTTGGAGCAGCAAGAATTTCTTGCTCAAATGTTAATATTTAAAAAGAAAAAAGATTGGAATCAAAATTTTTTCAGATAGTTTTTTTGTCTGAGGAGATCCTACTGTATATGCCGTGCTTAGATAAGCTTTTTGTGACTTTCCCTTACATGTATTTTTCAGAAGTATTTGCATTTTATAAAAGCAGCTCTGCAAGGAGATGTTTTTCTGGCATCACAAAACAGACATTTCAATGGAGCTGAACATTCATGAAATTTACTCACTTGTATGATAAGGACATTAAAGGGAAAAAAAAATCCCCAGCCTTTAGGAAACATTACTGAAAACTTAAATAAAGGGTTCAGTTTCAGCAAGGAGAAGTTCTCCAAGTGAAGCTGTCTCTGTTGTGCTTTGTGTTTCTCCCTGCAGGTCAGGATATGGAATCGCACCAAGGAGAAGGCGGTGAAGTTTGCAGGCTCTGTCGGCGGCCCCGTGCGGGTCTGCTCCTCCGCCCAGGAGGCGGTGACAGGGGCCGATGTGATCGTGACAGTCACGATGGCAACAGCTCCCATCCTCTTTGGGGACTGGGTGAAGCCAGGTGCCCACATCAATGGTACGTTCTGTTCCCATCTGTGCAGCAGGCGTTCATTAGCATCACCACCTGGTGGAAAGCAGTTCTCTGTGCTTCATGCAGTGAATGTTCTTTATATTTTGACTTTTCCTCTTTGGTGAGGATCGCTTTTCCCAGCTCTGTCCTCCTGGAAACAGAATGCCTGCATCATCCAGCAGGGGACTTTTTCTAGAGCATAGGATCCCATATGCTCTTTTCTCTTAGTGGTGCATCATCTTTGCCCTCATGTTGTCATTATTCTCACTTTGCTCTCCATCTCTCTATTTAAATAACCCACACAAATATTCTTCTTTCCTAAGTAGTTATTGTTCATTGTTACAATGCCCTTGTGCTGTCCTCTTTTCTTCCACCAATTTTGTGATTTCCTCTATTTGTTTCTTTTGGAGCTGATTACACGAATGTAACTTCTTTACTTGAGTTATGATGATACAATAACTGAATTAAGAACATCATAATTTAACCTCTAATTAAAGTGAGGTTTGGAGAGGTGGGGTTTTTTTTGTTGTCAGCCTTGTAATGATGTTGCCACACTATTGTTTGGAGTCTTTGGACGTGCCTCTGTTTGTTTATTTTTATTAATTGTGGGCATTGTTCAGATGACCCTGTGCACTTTCCAGATACCATGGTAATAAAACAAAAGGAAGTTCTCAAAAGGAACAATTTAAAGAAACGTCCCACATGCCAACAGCATCCTAACAATTTTTCAAACTCGATTTAGTCCTTTGTCATTGAAAGTTGTCATTTATGTTGTGTCATGGCACGGAAGCCACAAATACAGCAAAATCAATTAAGGTCCATAGTCACTGAGGTGACACAGACACAAAGACCTCTCTCCTTTCCTTGCCTTTTTTTTTTACCCTTCATTGAGGCATTTGTACTGTTTGAAGAGGCATTTCAGCAACAAATGCAAATGTAGCAAATGCAAATTTATTGTTCCTTAACAGTTGGCAATGTTAAAAAAAAAATCTACCTGGGTAATCCTTTTAGTTTTTGTTTGGCTTCTTGTTTGCTTGGTTTTTAAGCCCATAACAAGTTGATAATGATCTTGGTGCGTTGTATAAAATATTAATCTCTGTGATTTGTTTTCAGTTTCTCTGGGTAAGTGATAATCTAATAAAGGTGTGTAAAATTAATTTGGTAATGATCTGATGAAAACAAGGGTATAAGAGATAACAGACAAAGGGAGAGGGCTTTCTTTTGCTTCAGCTACTCATACTCTTCTGACAAGGATGTTTTACTGACTTATCAAATCTTGAATTTTTTTTCCTTGTCCTATCAATCAATATTTCTCCAAGGCTAACACTGGACTTTTTGTACATTACATTTCCATAATATCATTGGTTGTTACTTTATACATGTCTTTTCAACAAAATGTGGTTTGAATTTGTTTTAAACATTGCTCCCAAGTTCATCAGTTTTGTTGCTTTAGCTGTTGGAGCAAGCAGACCAGACTGGAGAGAACTGGATGATGAGCTGATGAAGAATTGTGTTCTGTTTGTGGATTCCAGAGATGCTGCTCTTACAGAATCAGGAGATGTCATTTTATCAGGGGTAAGACTTCCTGAAACAATGGGCTTTATTTTTTGTGGCAATTGGCTTGCATTCGAAATGAGTTGATATTGATGATATCCTGCACTGAAACCTTTAGGGCACCAAATGTAAATGTTAACACTTTCCAGGCAGGGGTTGAAAGATAAACTGGTTTCAAACATGACTGCTCTGTCTGTGACCAAACCATGCAACCTCAGTGTCTGCCATCATATGACACCATGTTACAGTAGCATGTTTTCAGGCTGGCTTTGGATGATAACAGTGTATTGCTGTTGAAAGACCTACATTTCCTGCAGTGTTTGGTTATCGTAAATATTCTTCAAATCCATTTATTAAAACCTGTAACTTTCTTCCCATGAGATTTCAGTGTGATTGACACTGAATGGACCAGCCCAAAGAATGGACCACCCAAGCCAAGCAGACGATCTGCACAGATTTGTCAGCAGGGACTCTTTGAGGTTCAATGGAGTTTTCTTCTTCTCTTTTAATGTGTCTGCAGAATAAATATGATTTACACTCTTGAGGTTTAACATAAGAGTTCCAGATATGGTAATGTGGAATCCCATGTGTTTTGTTGGACAAGTAACAAGCTATCCACTGTAAAAAAACTTACTGGCTGAGGAAAGTCTGCCAGCTGTTTTTCATTGCAAACCATTCTCCTCCTCTGATTTCTGTCCAGTTTCTATATAATTTGTCTGAATGTTGATCTGCTTCACCATGGAAAGTAATCAGTACTGGGATGCAGCACTGGAGGAGTTCTTTCTTTTGAAGTCACTCAGAAGAAAAGGGTTTTTTTTCCCTCTTAATGTATGTGTGGGTATTATGTTTTTGTATAAATATGTATTTTTTTTCACAGGCGGAGATTTTCGCTGAGCTGGGGGAGGTATTGAAGGGTACAAAACCAGCCCTGCCTGAGAAAACAACAGTGTTTAAATCATTGGGTAAGAACAGCCCCTCCCGTGTCCAAGTCTGACAGAAAACAATGCCTTGTTCTTTATTAGGGCCCCCATGCGTGGGAAAGCTGCTGATCATCTTCAGAACCGCTGTGGCAATGCACTGTCCACAAGAAACTAGACTGTGATTTGCATTTCCCCTTTTTATTTCCCTTCTTATTTATCTAGCGGGATTGATGTAATGAAAAGTGATAGGGAAGCAGGCAAACAATGGAAGTCCATTTTCCATTTCACAGTTGTTCAAGACATGACTGCAGCATTTATTAATAGAGCTCCAGCCCGACTGCCCCGCTGTTCCACCCGTGGGGTCTGTCTGACCTGAGACAATGTGACAGTGTCCTGTGGGGCTGGGGTTTGGGAAAGGGTGGCACTGGCGATGAATTACCATGCCCTGAGCTACATGACATCTCCAAAAGGGCCCAGTTGTGATATGAGCACTGAAAATTAGATTCCTACTGTTACATTAACTTCTTACAGCACACCCAACACCGCGTGATGGCTATGGACTTTGAATGTAACACTGTAGGTGTTTGGGATGGGAAATAATTCCTTTTCCTGTCCACTTAGATAATCTCCTGAGTCTTCCTATTCCCTTCTGAAGCTCTGAAAATTTTTTGTACAGCTGAGTAATTGTTTGAAGGTAACTTCACTTCTTTTTCAGGGATGGCAGTTGAAGACACGGTAGCAGCAAAATTTGTCTATGATGCATGGTCAGCTGGTAACTAAAGAGAGAAGTCTACAATGCCAATGAGGCCAAGAAAATCGTTTGCACTTAGTTTCCTTGAATCCTGTGTTAACGAGAAAGGCACCAATACTATCGGAATGTGCCCCTTCTAGAACATTCAAGAAGGAAAAGTGAAATTTCAGCAATAGACTAATTTCTGAAGTCTTCTAATTTCAAGTATTAGATACTTTCAGCATTGCTAATAAATGTCTCTCTTTTGTAACAGCAAGTATTAGATGTTTGGAGTGATACTAACAAGGGTATCTTTACATACTTTGATATCATTCTGGAATCAATGCCTGTCCTCCCTAATTATTTATGTAGCAGAAGCCTGTGTGTAGATTTCATGATTTTTAGAGGGATAATTCATTCTGGTGTAAAATACATCAGTTTGCAGAATGGATTCTGGCATCATATTTACCTGTGATGGTGCTTTAAATGCAGCTGTGGGTTTCAGTGCTCCAGTGGCAGTGACCTTCTTTTCAGCCTTCTAGGTACACAACCCACCTCTGACTCCTGGACACACTTCTCTTCCAGCTCCACTGGAAGTCACCATTTTTTCACCCCTTGTAATCCACCTTCCTCTGCCCTCACCCTCAGTGGTTTTTCACATAAGGGCACAGTTCTGAGTGGAGGTTTATCTAAATAACCATACCTCCATACAGTAAACTTTCTGCTCAGTACCTCCTGTAGTACATGCCTCTCGGTGATATTGCTATTTTCATATTGCAAGGAGTCACACAGAATGTGAGAACTAATATGTGTTTTGATTTACTGTATTCTGTAGGGAGATTTTGCTGTTAATCTATGGTGCCTCTAAGTTGTTTTTCTAAGCTTCATGAGGGCTGGAACCACGCAAACTGATTTCAAGTATACAGGCAAATATTTTCAGTTTGGCTGTACCATGCTTCAATTGCTAATTGTTCTATTATCACAGATATTAGCTGGGGCTGGAATTTTCATGATCCTTTCCTGGCAGAAGAACCCAGTGACATAAGGAAAATTCCAGTTTTGTGCTGTTATGCAACTGCCTTGCAAAAGAGTGAGCATCTGCTGAGAAACAGCTATTGCCCTGGAAACTAATTCCTGTCTCAGGCTCACAAGTTGTGCCTTGTGAAATTTTATTTCCATTTGCATATTATTTCTTGCAGGCTATTAAGTGTTTCTTCATGCTGTGGAAGAGTTGGATGACAGGGCATTTTATAACATGCCAGTAGAATAGAGCAGAGCAGCAGGAAGGAGGGTCAGGAGCAGCTGGCATTAATGCTCTGAAGGGTGCATAGGTAAGTGTAGAAGAGGTTAACGAGTACAGTGCAGGTGTGATGTAAATAATCCTCCCAGTTGTAAGCCTGGTGGAAGCTAGTTGGAAAATGTACTAAGTGGCAGACGTAGCATAGAAAGGTACCAGACCACTAATAGGGCTGAAGGATGTTTCATGTGGATCCAAACTGAACTCCACTGATCCTGTTTATTCTGCAAAGAACAACAGAAATTTCTCTGAGCTTTTGCATTTTAATGGTAAAAAAATCACTCTTCTGTTTTTCCCATGTCTTGTTTCTTCTTTCTTGTGTCATTTCTGCAGTGTTCAGAAGTTTGTGTGTTGACTTAGTGTAGTTCTACATGACTGAAGTAACAAACTAACTTAAGGTAAACGGGGAAGCAAATGATGCTGCATTATTCAAGAACTCCACGGAAACTTGCAATTAATAATTATGACAGTCTTACCCCAGTTCTGTGCCAAGACAAGCCCAGTTAATTTTCACATGTACTCCCCTACAGACTATGCACTTTAAAGAATAAATTGAGCCAGTCCAAAGACTGGTTCTGAAAACCCACATTGTTCTCAGCTTCATTGGCAGTGGGAGATGTTGGGAGCCTGGCTTCAGTGTCGTACCTCTGATGTCATGAAGAGGATTGGGTTCAGTTACAATGGGAATTGCTTGGATGCCACCTTTAGATTGTCTGAGGAGAAATAAATAGCATTGATTTCTTTGTTTCCTTCTCTTACAAATTAGTGGATCATGAAGTTGTGTAACTTGCATTTATATTAAAGTTAAATAGAAACTACTGGGTTTTTTTGACTTTCATTTTGTTGTCCATTTCTTTTTTGGCTCGTGGTTTATTTATTTGAAGACAAGAAAGAAAGTATTCAAGTTGTTTCAGTGAGTGCTCTCTCAGTAAATGTGATCACTGAATGTAAATGGAAGAAATAGGGAGTGCTCTCTTCCTCTGTGATACTCAGTTTTGCAGTTGTCCCATGCTGCACATTTTCTTAATGTCTGTCCAGGGCAGAGTATTAAACCCTTAAGGAAGGAGAACCTTGTGCTTGGCAGAGCTGTGCTCATATGAGATTGCCTGGTTTTACTATTTGGGTTCTGCTCTAGGATTGCACATGTGATACATAAAGCCTCTCCAGCTGAACTGAGCTGTACAAATGTTCCTAAGGAGTCAAAACAAGGATTCCAGTGCTTCCAAAAGAAAGGAAACAAAGGGCTTGGTACAAAACATCTGAAAACAGCAACGCATATGAGTAGAAAAAAACCTAAAATGTGAGTCTTCCTTTCTATTAATTTTTCCTCCAGTTTTTTCCACAGGGCTGTTTTATACCATCCCATAAGAAAAGGGTTAGCACTATGGCACTTTGTTTTTTTTAATTAAAAAGAATAAAAATTAAAAATCGTTTCCTAAGTTGCCTAAAAGTAAGTGTCAAAGGGGGTGCTCTGGGGGTTCTTAGTCTCTTGATTCAGTTTCTGGACGACAAGGGACTCCTACAGGTCTGGTGCTGTTCATTTTAGCTTCACACTCACTGCAAATACCTGAGGAGGTGCCTGAACACTGAGGATGCCCGTGACAACTGAGTTATTTATGTGCAGATGTTCTCTGTTGTTCTCTCTGGCTGTCAGAGGCTGCAGATGAGCAAGCACTGATTTTCGGTTCCATCTGGAGATCCTTGGTTCCTGATTCTCCCTGCAGTGCCTTCTCCTCTACCTGTGTTTGTATCCCATTGGTCACAGGCATTTGAATGCTTAGAGGTTTTGAAAGCATTTCCTGGACAGCTGAATCCAGTGCACTTATGTTAAGATCTGGTCTGAAAAAGTGCCGTTTGGTCAGCAATTGGCAGAAGTGAGGAGTCTTTGGAGCAGCACAGCCTTTGTGTCAGCCTTGTGTGCTGGGGTGTGGAATTCTGCTGCTGCAGGGACTTGGAGGATGCAGAGGGGGATGGGGCTGGGCTGGCCTCAGCAGGAATAGGAAGCATCTGCATCTCCAGCATAGGGAAGGGGGATTGAAAATCCACCTATATGCCTTCAAATAGGAGCGATTATTTGGTTCCTTCTTGCTTTGTTAAACATTTGGGAGTTTCTTAGCCAAAATGAAAACAAGCAGACAGAGTCTGGGGGAAGGTTTCCGGATTACTGTGCTGAGCACAGCAATCATGGAAGGTTGCACAGAACAGGACTTTGGTGTGGTTGCTTAATATAAGAACCTATAAACCTGTGTACAGGAATCCAAGCAGGGAAGAATGCAGTATTAAAGTCCATCCAAGAGAAGATATTATAATATACAAATCACAGTCACAAGTTGATATGGAAAGAAGAAACATGAAGAACCAGATCATTAACGAAGGTTAGCATGCACAAATGCAGCACAAATACCCCTAAGGAAAAAATCTTAGCTGGCTAATAGAAAGCTATAAAAAACAAAGCTTTAGCGAGAAATGTTCTGCTAATAAATGTGCATATAAAATCTGAGATCTTAGCTAAAGCATGGCTACTACCAGCACTTTATTAGGTTCACAAAACAGGAGTGATTAATTTATATCTGATAGTGCTGGCTTCCCAAGGGAACAGGAGAAGCCTGCTGTGAACACCTCCAGACAGACTGTGAAGAGCAGGAGCTTCCACAGCAGCACAGCTCATTTTCTCCTTTTATTTTTCATGAGCTCTGTGTGTGAGATACACAGCTCTCAGGCTAAGGCTGACAACAACCCACAGAAAATGGGGTGTGATATGAATCCTCATTTCTGGGACTTTGCATGGAAATTGCAGCCTATAGGATCCAAGCTGGGGGTATACCAAAATAGATCCAAAATTTTGAAAATTAAACCTCAACTTCTTGTAGTTAAAAGTATTGCAGCCTTGATGACATTTAGGATATGATGGGTGCTGGCAATTTGATCCAGTCTAATGAGATAAGAATGGAATATGCAGCTCGCACTGAACATCTCTTGGGAAGACACTTAATGTATTTTAAAATTATTGTCAATACAGAAGTAAAAACTTTATTGTTAAAAATATGAAATTTGATGTAAATTAGTCTTATTTACATTATTTCAGAGGTGATTAGATTCAATAAACCACAGCTAAAATCAAGATTCAGATTCATTTTCTAACATAGAATCAGTATCAGGAAAAGTGGTTTTACTGATCTTACAGAAGCAAATGGAGAAAACTCAATGCTCTCAAGCTCTGAGAGTGCTCTTTGCATTGTGGTTTTGGAGAAGAAAGGAAGGCCTTTATTAAGGAATGCAGTGGGCTTGGCCTTCACTGATATTTGAAATTATCTGGACCAAAAGAAATCCAATCTACATAAACAGTTCAGGGAGAAAAAGCTTTTGGATTTTTACCTTCACATTCTTGCTTTTAGGCAGAATATACTTTACCTTAGCAGAATTTATTTTATTTTGTTCAACAGACCTATCCAGAGGAAAAAAATTGTTATCCCTGCTTACTTCCTAAAGCAATTGGTAGCTTCTCTGCCTTTTAGCAGACTTCTGAAGAGTTGCACACTCTTTGGGGAGAGGGAAAGGTAGTGAATCAGTGTGGGTTACAACAACAGGTATGATAATTTATAAGCAAGTATCTACAGTTTTTCCAGGGTTCTCGAGTGCCTGTTTTCTTTTATTCACAGCATTCAGGACTTTCTTTCTTGGCCCAAGTTCCATCTGAATACTCTGTAGATCTTCATCAGAACATAGCATCAGGGCATCTAAATCAATTTTTTCCCTCATGAAGACTGGAAGAAACTCATTCAGCATCTGTGATGCCAGAAATACCTCAAGGGGCGTATTCTCTGTTTCCTCATCATCCCAAATGACTTCTTCTTCATTCCAAGGGACATCAGCACTGTTTTCAGCATCCTCTTCCCTGCCATTCTCAGCATTTTCATACTGAAAGAGCTCACTTGCCATTGTAACTCTCATACCTTCTGTCTCAGGAGACACAGTTTCAGGATTTACCTCTGCAGCCAAATTCCTTCCAAACACAATTTTGCCAAGACCAGGCCGCTGAAAAATGGAGAGCTGGCTGTCACTGCCAGCAAGGTTTTTCTCTTCAAGGTCATTCAGTAATTCATCCTCCTCTTTCTCATCAAACAAATGCATCACACTTCTCCTAACTGCATCATCCTCTTGCTCATTGCTTTGTGTTTTCTGCCTTCTTGTGCTGTCGGCTGTCTTTTTTGTCTTGAGTTTCAAGGTATCCTTCAGGCTTTTGGTTAAAGTACTTGTGGTATTTGAAGCAAATAAACCAGGCAGCTTTACCCTGGAGTGCGTTCCTTTGGAAGAATTCACAGTGCCAACTTTTTCTTTAATATAATTCCGGTTCATTTCATGCTGGTGTTTCTCCTGGCGTTTCTCACATTCCCTGATTTGCCTCTCGACATTCCTCTCGGCCTGTGTCTTTTGTTTGAAGACCTTCTTTGGATTCAGCAGGTTCTGCTCGGTGGCAGCTTGGTCCAGGATCTGTACACACTCCTTGCGGTCCCTGCTGGCAGCTGCCTCCAGGGGAGTGCGCATGTTGTTGTCCAGAGCAAAGATGTTGGCACCAAAGTTGATCAAAAAAGAGACACAGTGGATGTGGCCATTGCAGGCAGCGTGGTGCAGGGGCGTGCTCCCCCAGATGTCACACTTGTCTGGGTCACCCCTGGCAGGGAAAACAGCACACGGTGAGCTGGGCTAGCCACACTGAGCTCTGCAGTGGCACTGAACAGACGCTAAACGTGTCGCTCTGCTCTGCTCTGAGGAGAACAGCTCAGGGACAATGGCTCAGCTTGGCTCCAGCCACTAGAACAGGGCTGCACGCACTTAAACACAAGCCCTGAGTGTGGCTGTGTGTGTGGCATGAGCTCTGATCCCTGCCCTGTGAGAGACACGAGCTCACAGGGCTGACTGTGACTGCATCTCCCCATAAGGGAGCCAGGGCATTTCCTTTGTCATCCCAGGGGCTGGCAACTAGAAGTGGGCTCAGGCTTTGATTTGTCTCATTGGAATTACTGGCAGAACTGTTTCAAGAACATCTGCATGGAATATTTTAAAGCTCTTGGTGATTAGTTCCTTTTGCATGTCAAATACAAGGCAATGTTAGAAGGTTTCCTCACTGGCTACAGTGATACACACTAAATGAGCTCCTGCAGTAAGTTTTAAGGTAGGTTATAGGTAAATGATCCAGAGTAAAGCCCTGATTACCATTTTGTCTCCATTGCTATTACTTTAAAGCCAGATAAATAAATGACATTATTTTTCAACTCTTTTGTTCTCTGTAAGCTGCTTTTACTAATGATGGTTTGAAAAGCAGGAGTTTATTTGAAAATAAAGTGCCACATTTTTCAATTGAATTTAAAGCCAGTGGAAAATACTGCTTGATTTTTAATTCTTGCGCTGACTTCACACTGAACTGCTGCCTGCAGACAAGAATCAGCTTGAATATTTAGATACACATTTGGCAAGGTCAACCTTAGCAATGTTCAGAACAGAGCTTGCGTCCACTTGTGATCAACCAACAAGGCAGCCATGGAAGCCCAAAATCTTTATTGACTTCAGAGCCAGGGACCAAATTTACAAGGAGTCTTGGGAGTTCAAGCATTTCAGTGACTCAGAGGTTGGTGCCACGGCAGCTGTATTGTGAAAGGCATGATACACCCTGTCACAAAATGTCCTTCAGACACTGATCTCCAGCTTTGGGACTCTGAAGAAAAGCACTACCAGGTTTGCTGAGGGCCAGATCTGAACAGCCCCTTCATCCTGAGCTGCCCCAGGCTGAGCAAGGTCAGGCAGAGCCAACCGCACCAGCCCTGGGAGCTCAGGCTTTGCTGTAAGGAGCTGGCAGCCGAGGATCAAAGCCTCTGCACTCAGCCATATGGAAACCATGTGTAATATTTCTGCTCCTGTGGCCGTGCCCTGGGGGTCTGCCTGGCTGTGGCGAGTGTGCCGCGCTCCCGAATTCCCACATTAGCGAGCTGGCAGCCGTACCCCGAGCCCCGGCAGCGCCGGCTCTGCCGTCCTCCCCCAGGTCCCTTCAGAGCTCTTTGTGGTCTCTTTTCCCCGTGGAACCTGCCAGCCTTTGAGTCTCAAACAATTGACAAACTCAATATGCTGTTCCCGGCTCAGTGGGGCTTTGGACAAGGTTTGACATCTACTCTGGGTTCTCATACTCCTCCATTCTCCCTGCTTTCCCAAGGAAAAGGCTCGCACAAAAGAGAGCAGATTCTGCTCTTTGGTCTTGCCTTTATTCATGTACCTGCAAGGCAAGCAGAGAATATGCCTCCTGATGCCTGGGAAGACAAGTTATTTCAGGTTGAAAGAGTTTTATTGTTAGTATTGCTAACTTTCCAAGGGTCAAAGCTTGAGAGTCCTAAAATCTGCAACCACTCTAAAAAACATTTCCCTGTACCTTAAAGCCTCTGTTAGGAAACTTCTTCAAGGAAAGGATGAATTTGTTTAAAAAAATTCAAATGCATTCTCACAACAAAACATTAACTGACTGGAGAACAGCTCAGACATCTTCTAAAATTCAGCTTCTCCCCAAACAAACAGTGAGAATGCAGCTATACCTCTGACAGACACATCTTGCTGATTGTGCCAAATCTTAGATTAAAATAGAGGTAAACACATATGTTTGAAGATTTTGAGGGGACAATGTCCCAAAGCTTTCCTCTACCAAGAAAAAGACTTAGAAGTATATGAAATAACAAATAATCAGAAATTTTGATCTTTATGTCATCTGCTTGATTTCTGTCAGCTTATGTGGTAGGAGATTTTTTTCACTCACATTAAAAAAGAAAAAAAATATCTTTGCTTCTTATCTAGTTGTTCTGGCTTGCAGGTGTTCAGGGACAAACCTTATTGACAGGTATTTCCTGGGGGCTGCCTCAATTGCACAAGTTGAAAACTGTCAATCTATTTTTGCTTCTCCTGAGGACACAGGAACAACCACATAGTCCAAAGGTCTTTTTCATTGTGATACTGCAGCCACACCTGAGCCCATTGAGTTATAAAGCAAATCTATGGAAAAAAACATTTTTTCAACTCAATTTTTAATAAAAGAAAACTTAGATACTTCCAAATAGTTATTCAACTGTTCCCTGCAATCTGTTCACTGTTCTGCAAAAGGACATTTTATTTACTGTATCTCTCTACAAGAGCAGATTTTCTTTTATTAGATGTTATTACAGAATCACAGATTAAAAGGTAGACTCTGAACAAGAGAGTACTGATGGTGGAGAGGTAATTACCATTTCAATAAGACATTTAAATTATACAGACATTTTATTACTAGAAAATAAACCTGTAGGAAACCTTCCTTTCATGTCTTTCCTTTTTTTTTTTTTTTCCTTTTTTATGGTTTACAAGGGTTCTATCACAGCTTCTGAAAGAAGTTTTATTCCCAGTTTTAGCATGAGGGTAGTTGTTAAAAAAGCAGAGAAATAACAATTTGAGGTGTTACTGGCTCCAATCTATTTGGTGTGACTCATCTCTGGACAGCATTCAACCCTCACAAGTCCCCTTTGCTTACTGCACTTTGGAAACAAATGGGAGATATTTTTTTGCGAGAACTGTTTCAAATTAGAGATTTCTCTGTAAATCCTGTCTCACTATATCCTGAAAGGGTGTTGGCAACCTTGTCCAGTGAGGAAAGGAAAGCTCCCAGGGCCCTGCTCCTATGAGCTGCTCTCTGCAGGCTCCACACACGATCCTGTGGATGCTGATGTGTTTTCACCGATAGAGCACCTGAAGAACTCTTCAGCCCCTGTCTGAGGAAATAATGCAGATGCCTGCCTGCAGACTCTGGACCGAAACCACTGCCACTAAAGAAGCAATTCTTGGCAATGCATTGAGAGAGATTCCTGTGATTTTCAGCTGTCTGGGCCTGAGGTCATGGGGCATTAGGAACGCGAGGCTGTGGCTGTAGTTTTGAGGCCAGGCTTTAAGCAGTGGAGGCTGGCTGACTTACCCCCTCCGGCAAATGACTTCCAGAGCTTCCAGGTACCCGTGGTAGGCTGCCAGAAGGGTGGGTGTCATCCCATCTTCATCAAAAGTGTTGAGGTCTTTCCTAGTGGCCTCTTTCAACAGGTCCACATTGCCATCGGCCGCTGCTTTGTGATACCTGCTTGACATTTTCAGCCTCTGGTTTCCCAAAGCAGCTGTGAGCAATACCCAGGCTGTACAGTCACTCTGCCATTACAGGGATAGTTCATTAATGATTACAAGCTGAGACATCCCTGTGAGGAGGGGAATGGGGAGGCAAAGTTCATCCTTGCAGGCTCTTTGTCTGGAGATCTGCATAGGTAATGAGGCTGTGGTGTGGTGAAAGCTGTCATTTCCTGGAAGGTGGCTCTGCCATGTACTTTGTTCTGTAATTGAGTACTTAGAGAGAGAGTACTTCTCCGTCCCTTTGCCTGACTGTTCTATGGGAATTGCAAAAGGACTTTGAACTACAAAAAGAACTTCAAAAAAAAACTTCAAAAGGCCATGAATGTCATTGTGACCAGGTTTCATCCCAAATAATAAAGTATTCCTGACTCTGATGGAAAGGAGTGCATGAGCAGTTACCTTTACTGTTGAAGCCCCTTTGTAACCCATCTTTTACTGAGATGCTGCATTTGAAAACAAGTCACTCCCCTGCCAAACCAGGCACTTCCATGGAACCATTTTGTACAAAGTCTGGAATTGACAAACAGGGTGATGTTTGGATAAAACCCCCAACAAGTCACAGCTGGCAAAACCACAGCTGTGGTAAATTGGATTTCATCAGGAGATCTTCAGGAAATCAGCAAATATAAAACTCTTCTAAGAGATATTTTAACCTCTGTTTAGATGCAGAAAAAACGTGCAGGATTTTCTCAGGATACCACAGGGAATTCCAGAAAAGGAAACATGATGAGCCTCCACCCACTGCTCCACCTGGGCACTGTGGTCCTTGCCTGGGAATAGATGGGTTCATTCCCCATCACAAATGATAACTTCTTGATTTAGAAATAATTTCCCCTGATTTCAGTGGCATTAAGGGCTGACTCCACAAGCAGAAATGCATAGAATTAGACTAATTCTAACTTTAAGTTCAAAAGAATTATGAAGAGCAAGCCATATAACAAGCCAGTTTTCAAACAGCAGCTGAAAAGTTGGTAAGAGGCTACTGCAGCTTCCTGGAGTGCTGTGAGCTCCGGGTTCTTCTGGCCACATTCACAAGAGCTGCCATGTAAACATTACTTTTTGCCAAGCTGTTTTCTGTGGCTCACTGAATTAACCTGGATCTCAGAGACTCTACCCTCAGCAATTAGCAGTGGGGTTTTGTTGCTTGTTGTGCCCCCATTAGAGAATCACAAACCAACTCCTTGCTCAGTGTTGGTACAATCCCCAAATGGAATTCTGCCACCTCATTTACATCCCCTAATTCTGCCCCTGTGACACACCAGAGACCTCTCAAAATGGGCTTTCTCTCTTCATTATTTTCTCAGACAGGGACTGAAGAGCTCTTCAGCAATGAACTTGTACCAACATTTTTCTTCCCATGAGGACAAGGAGAGTCAGTCAGATCCTGTGACAGGTTTGAATCTTTGAATAAACAACTCCAGGTCAGAGTAGAGCAGAGCCCCGCTTGTCCCTCATGTCACCCCAGACCCAGCTGTCCCTGTCCTCCGGTCTCAGGGCAGTCAGGATGGGCTGTGCCTCACCCAGCCCAACCTCTGGCCCCACTTTAGTGGACAGTTTTACTCCCGGCCCTTTTTCAGGTTCCCTGCACTGCATTAATAATTTTCTAATAAATATGCAGCCATTTATTCTGTTTTCTGTTTATTCAGGCTCAGCACGAAGCTAAATTTACAGCTACTAGAAAAACTAGCTGTTGCAGAACAAAGATAGGTAATACCTGTGTATATACATAAAGATTAGCTGTTTCTTGATGCTACTAAATTTTATTTCTTTTGCTAGACCTTTTTTCATGGGTAAAATTATTGCCATTCACATGCTGCATATGCCATCAATGCCTGGTAGGAGAGAGGAAACATGATACACCCATGAAAACTAATTTGGTGGCAGAAAAATCCTTTTAATTTTCAAGATCCTTGGCTTGGTATCCTTGGTACAGAAGTACCTTCATTTGCTTTTCTCTTAATTAATCCAGCACACAAAGTGTTGATCTCAGAGTGATTTTTATCATTAACATCCCTAAATATTGATTTTAAACTTACCCTGTGTAATGCTAAATGGGAAACTGTTGTTCCAAGTTTTAATTAGAGGTAAAGAAAAATGCATGTCAGCTGGGGAGAAGCTTCAGGACTTTTCAAGCTTTATTATTATTTCTGTCATAAAAGTGGGCATCACAAGAAAGAAAGAAAAGAGAAAAGACCAAACAAAATCTTCATCTGTTTCTAAACTCCTGGTACTTGTTCATCTTTGTCCCATCCAAAAACCTCAACTTGAAATACAATAAATGAGTCAATAGCTCAATATAAAATGAGCTAAATTTCTCAGCCTGAATGGAGATTATTCTTTTGAGATTAAAGCTCAAAATTGTGTATCTTTTAAACTCCCTGGATAGTTAGAATGAGGCTTTTCTTTTTGTTTTTGAAAAGAACCATTTCGCTTTCAACTGAAATATCTTACCCGCTTCAAGAGAAACTGTTGTGATGGTACATGGTGTTGTAAACTAATGAATTATTTAACTAGCAGCTTTGATTTGTCATTGGATTTCACTGTGTACATGCTTATTATTCTATTAATTTGAGAACTGTCTCAAATAAATAGTGCCAGTCAAACAAACCATTCAGATTGAGAGGCTGCAGCAACACCAGTTAGGGTGATGTAGATAACTTGGAGCATAAATCTGCAGAGGGATGTCATTGTGTCATCTGTTTTGCACGAGGTATTATCTATCCAGCACAACATTTTCTCATTGCAACTTTTATAAGCACTAAATGTGGTATGGTAATGGTATGGTAAAGGCCATGCAAGGGGAGGCAAGTAAGTCTCTGCTTGCCTAATGAGATCTTTGGAACTAATGGGCTTTGAGAAGAATGAAATTAGTCACACTGGGTAATCGTGGCTACACAATTCAGAGATGATGACAACATTTAAAACAACAATACGAGCTTATTTCTTCACTTCTTAGGGAGGCAAAACTTCTGTGCCCCAGGACACACTGCTGCTGGATGTCCTCTTGAGCAGCCATTTCCCCCATGATATCTCCACCAGTGCATCAAATAGTCGCAAGGAAAGCTGTGTTGAGCTCATTGGTGTCTCAAATGCTGCCATGCTGACCCAGAAAACTCAATTTAAAAAAAGAAAAACAAAAACTGCCAAAACAAACATGCATTTTTCTGCGAAATATCTAGCATGGGGAAAATAATTATTAAATAAAATAATGTCTTGCTCATTGTCAGAGCAAGAAAAGGATGTCTTCACAATTGAAGGAAAAAATAACCCTTGCTAAACACTTAGTATTACCTTAAGGTCTCCTGTGAGCCGTCCCACTCAAGGAGCAGCAGGTGCAAATGCTCTGTTCCCTGGGCAGCAGAGAGGTGGCACCTGTGTGGGCCAGACCCAGGGCTTATATAACCATCCCTGGGCAGCCAAAGACCAAGCTTGTGGTGCCCTGAAGAGATGGGGTTTGAGCAGCAGTGCTGGAGCACCTCAAGGATGGGGTGAGTGTGGTTTGGGCTATGAGGGGAGGTGGGTCCTTTTGTTGCTGTTTTCTTATTTGGTTCTCTTTTCCTTGCAGGTTGCTGCTTCTGTTTGGGTTTTTGCTGTGCTTAGCCCCTCATGCTGATGGCCTGGGGGAGGAGGATCCTTTGGGTAACGTGCCCTCTCTGTGCTGGGGATGTGGCCTTTGGGCTTGCTTGGAGCTGCTTCCCCCCTGCCTTGGGATGGAAGGAGCTTTGAAGGGTGGCTGGCTGGGGCCCTGCAGGGTGGGTGTGCCCCCAAGAGGGCTTGCTGGAGCTCATGGGGGTCTTCTCTCTGCAGAGAATGTGACTTGTCATAGGAATGGGATGGAAATTGAATTTTCCAGAGAGCTTAGCAACTACTCCTGGCATGTGCATGTTGTTGGTATGTATTGCTGCTGCCTTGGCCCTGCCTGCTGGAACCTGCCTGCTGCAGGGCTGATCTTCCATCTCCTTCCTAGATGAGAGTGGTGAGGAGGTCGTGCCCTGTGACTACACTGTCGATTATGAGAGGCTGATACTCAGTGTCCTGTTTGTCAACTGCACCACCTTGCAGGTAAAGGGGTCTTCATCCTGGGAAGCTGCTCTAACGGAGTTAAGAGATACTTAATTTTTTTTCCCTGGATGGGGCTGGGTTTAATAGGGTTTCTATTTCCAACTTTCTTTGAGACTAATGATACTTATACTTCTGGTAATCTAAAACTGTTATAGGAGAACATTTCATGCTGAAAGTTGAAAAAGGAAAAAAAGTCCCGAAGCTACTTGAAGTTCTTATACTTTCAATTACGCATTAAATCCCTATGAGCTTGCTGTAAGTGTTGTGTTCGTCTATAGAAGACTTGAACTGCTTGACAGATTTTCTTGTAGGCAGATGGACTGAGTTAGAGTTTCAGAGCACCAATCTATTTAAATGTGTATTGACAGGTAATTAATACCATATGCTGATCATAGCTGTTGAGGTAGAACAGTAAGTGGGAGGCCAAAACCAGATGCTTTACTGGTTGGCATCTGTTGCTTTTAGGTATTTGAAATATCACAAGACTCAGTTCTGCTGTTTATTAGTTTGTTTTTTTTTTATAGCTAACTCTCTGGCACTAAAACCTGCTACTCCTTGGAATTTTCTTCTTGACTTCTGCAGCTATCTTTATCTCCTGCTCTTCAACCTAACCTTATACCCCCCTGCTTTCCTTTGGGCTTTTAAAACAACAAGTCATTGTCCTTGCACTAGTGCAAGCACCTAAACCAACATTGAAGTTAGAGTTCAGTCCCAATGGCTTTTATCTGTCCTCATGCCGCAGTGGGTACTGCTGCCTGTTTTTAATTAATGTCTCTTGTCTGTAGCATGGCCAGCACCCACTCTGGTTGAAGCTGATGGTGAATGGCACAATGGGAGAGGAGACAAATATCACCTACAGCGCTCACTGTGACAGCATTCATGTGGATGAAGTCACTACTCCTGTGGTTGCTGGTGCAACAAACTGCACTAAAGACTTCATGGCAGTAAGTAGAGGAGTGGGAGTGCTATAGATTCCTCTCTGAGGCTTTTAAGGCAGGGTGGCTGTCTTCTGGAATTGACTGGGATCTGCAGAAAGCTGGGAAAAGCTCTCTAGAGAGCTGCAGGGGGTGGTCTTTTTGCTACGTGTTCATTCTGGCTTGGCTGTTGGCTCTTTGGGGACCTGGCTTGCAAATGGTCTCTGATGCACCCAGTCTGGCTCCAGCCCTGTTGCAGGGGAAGCTGTTGTTTGTTGTCTACTTGGGGAAGGATGTTGTGGAGACTTTGCTGTGTGGCTACAGCCCAGAGAGTTCCTGCAGTCTAATTCTTATGCTGTGTTTCAGGTTATCTTTCCAGGACTCGCTTCAGGTCTTGGTGATGAGCATATGGTATGTACCTCCCACCCTGGGAAGGGAGCTGAACGGGGGTGCCTGGCGTTTTGGCATAAACTGAGCCTGATCTCCCCAAGCTTGGGCAGGGACCCTTCTGATGAACTTGCATCTTGTTGGGAAGCCTAGTTCTACGCTGTCAATATAGGGAGCTTGAATGTAAAGCCTGGGGGGGTGGCAGCCCTGCAGAGTGAAAATCTAGTGCCTTGATGCTTGTGTGCTTTCCTTCCCAAAGCAGGAATTTCTTGGTTTGCAGGTTTCAGTAGCTCCAATGTCCTGGAATCTGTCAGTTGATGATGGAACCAGAATACATCAGCTGAGTCTTGGGCAAGCAATGCAGCAAGGCTATGACTTTCTAGTTGATGGCCACGACCTGATCTTTCAAGTAGCTTTTGCTGCTACTGGAGTTGTGTCCTACAAGGTATGTGAATGGAGAATCAGCAATGAGGAGTTAGCCAACACTCTCCCCCTCCTGTAGACCTAGGAGAGAAAGCATTTTTAGGCCAGAGCTGATGCCAAGCTGTGATGCACTGCTGGGCTGAGCTGGTGTGTGCAAGGCTGGCTTTGCACAGCTGCCACTGACTGGCACAAAGAAATGGGGAGGCACAGTGTGCACCTCAGACAGCAGCACAGGGAGTGGGAGTGTCCAGAAGCAGAATTTTAGCCACAGTCAGCCTCGGAACACCTGACTGGCAGTCTCATGACCAGCAGCTGCCTTTAGGGTGAGATGGGAAGGGACTTGCTGTTGCAAACCTAACCTGATATAATATGTGGCCTTCTGGAGTTGATCTTATGATGGGTCAGAGCTGAGCACTAACAGAGCTCCATCTTCTCTGTCAGCACAATGACAAGGTGCTCCACACTGTGGCACTCAAGCTTGTGTATGGACCTCCTGAGCATAGACAGACTGTGGAGTCAAGAATGCTTTGTGCTCCAGGTAATGCATGGAAAAAGTCAGAACCTGATCTATTGGCACCCCAGGGGAACTGGTATGATGTTGATCAGATGTTTTTGCAGGTCCAGCAATCTGTAATGCAACACACATGACTGTTGCCATCCCAGCCTTTCCAGGGATCCTTATGGATGTGGGTGTAGAGAGTAAGACCATCCCCATGGATCAGCTTCAGGAAAATGGAATTACTCTGGACACACAGAGAGGGGTCAGACTGTATATTAGCAGGAGAGTCCTGAAGTCCAAGGTGAGTTCTGATCTTTGAGTCACAGGTGTTGGTGTGATCCCACCTCCTTGGTGTTTTGAGACCCAGAACACAGTAGCTTTGGCCTTGATTAAGTATCTGTCGAGTCAGTCATGCTCTGTGACTGGCTGAGGGCAGGTGTGATTAAAATAATTCTGACTTAAGATGAAAACTGACTTTCTAATAGACACAGACATCATGCAAAGTAACTTGAATTTCCCAAAGTTTTCTGGCAAAAACAGATGGATGTGAAAATACTCCCCTTGGAGGGGATAGGTATTTGGCACACCTGGAGCAATGCAGATGAGCTCCCCTGTGGCCAGTGTGCCCTTCAGCCTTGGCTTATTTGTGAATTAGCTCTAACAGGTGCCTGTGTTAAAAAAGCTCTTGTAGTTACACTCCAAGAGTAACTCTTGTCCTTCAGCTACCTGGGGCGAGCTGCTCAGGACTTCAGTACTACATGTCCTCTTTGAAACTGGCTTTTCACTTCTATGGGGAGACTGTGGCGATGGTGATGCATCCTGAGTGCCCCTGTGAGCAGCACCCACCAATAGGTAAGGGACTGACTCAAGCAGTTCCTCAGCTTCTGTGCTGTGATCCCTCAGCGTGGCTCATGGTTACACTTTGTGTTGGATTAGTTCATATCAACAGCTCCTGGCAGACAGAGCTGTCCCTGACTCATATGACAACTTCTATGAACCTCTGTTACAGCTGCTGTCTGCACCCAGGATGGGTACATGGATTTTGAAATCCTTGCTGAGAGTACCACACCACTGCTGGATTTGGATGCCCTCAGGCTCAGGGATCCTGTGTGCCGACCAGCCTACAAGTCCCCCCTGAATGACAGGGTTTGGTTCCATGTCCCACTGAATGGGTGTGGGACCAGGCACTGGGTGAGTCTGTGGCCAGTCTAGGCAGGGTGGGATTCAGGCATTGGCAGTGCCCTCACTAATGCTGTTATTTACCTGCAGTTTGATGGGGAGCAGATTCATTATGAGAATGAGGTGAGGGCATTATGGACTGACCTTCCTCTGGGCAGGATCTCGAGGGACAGTGAACTCAGGTGTGTCTGGAAACCTCTTTAGGCCATCCAAGACTGCGTTACCCATATGTCCATATGACTCACCTGCTCTTTCCTCCTTACAGGTTAACAGTCATGTGCTCCTTCAGCAATGGTGATGCCTCCCTCACTGTAAAGGTAGACAACCTTTCTCCTCCGCCACCTTCAGTGAATCAAGGTTCCCTCTCCTTAGTTCTTCTAAGCTACCCAGGTAAAGCTGGCTCTGGGCTCAGTGCTTGGGAGGTATCTGGAGCTGGTGGAGGGGGAGGGTGGCTGAGTGAGTTGTTTGGGTATATAGACTTCTACTATCCTGGCGTGCTTCCTTCCTTCTGGCCCTTGGACAGACAGCAGTTGTCCAACCAGCTGCTGTTGAGGAGCTCAAGACCCTCTTTGTGCCCTTTACTATAAGTGGCTTTGGCTCTTGCAGAGGACTCGTTCAGGCAGCCCTACCGTGAGGATCAGTATCCCATTGTGAGGTACCTGCAACAGCCCATCTTCCTGGAGGTTCAGGTCCTGAACCGCAATGACCCCAGCCTCCACTTGGTGCTGGATGACTGCTGGGCAACGGCCTCGCAAGATCCGAGATCGCTGCCCCAGTGGAATATTGTTGTGGATGGGTGAGTGTCCTGCCATACAAATGAAAGCACCTTTTGCGGTGGGTAGGAGGAGAGTCCTTAATTCTCCCCTGCTCTCTCTTTAGTAAAAGAACCTTAAGTACAAGGGTCTTCAAAGTACTGCCCTGGGCTGGTGGAATTTGTAGGAAGAAGGTAGCACCTCAACCTTGAGCTTTAATCTACTGCTTGAAGGAGTCCACAGCAACAACCCAAACCTTTTCTACCCTGATGTTCTGACTTGGTTTGTTTTTATTGGCAGCTGTGAGTATGACCTAGACAGCTACAGGACTGTGTTTCACCCTGTGGGGCATGGTGTTAGCTATGCTAACTATCGCCAGAGGCTGGAAGTGAAGACTTTTGCCTTTGTCTCTGGTGACAAAGCCCTTCCTGGACTGGTAGGTGACATTGGACTTGGAGCAGTAGTAGGGGTAGTTGTTTTTTCAAAATGAATGGATGTCTCATTCCCCTCATTTTGTTTCAGGTGTACTTCCACTGCAGTGTTCTGATCTGCCACCGTTTTCACCCGGACTCACCATTGTGCATACAGAGGTGCCCAAGGCCCTCTAGAAGCAAGCGAGGTAATGTCTGAATGGATTTTTAGGTTGCACTGATCCAAGGTGTACCCCACTGCACTCCAGGGTTCAACTGTGCTGTATTTCTGTTGCAGAAAGTGGGATAGCAGCTGTGGACTCTGCTGTGGTGAGCTTGCGGGGCCCTGTCCTCCTTGTGCCAGAAGAATGGTCTGCAGCCCAAGGTACTGAGCCAGTGTGGTGCTGGGGGGTGTTGCTTGGGCTTAATGAGGATGGGGCTCCACAAACTGCTTTTCCCTTTGCTTTGCAGGGAGTACCCTCCTGAGCAAGGAGGGATGGGCTGGCATTGCAATGACTGCTGTTGGTGTTCTCTCTCTGGCAACAATGCTGTTATTTTTGGCTTTTCTTAAATGGCTAAAGAGAAGAGCATACATGGTAAATGTGGTATGTTAGTGTGTATTTCTAAATAAATTTGGAGTCGTCACTTGGTGAATTATATCTGTAATGTATTTCCTCTCCTGCACTGAGTTGTGCAAATCAACACTGCTCATCCTCCTAATGTCTCCTTATTGTAGATTTGTCTTTAACAATGACTATAGTACTTGATTTCCTGAGTGTCTTTGTTCTGAAACAGACCACTGTTATGTTAAATTCCTGTTGGACTTTGCAGCCAATTTTTGTTCTTGAATTGCTTACCATTGTTCACAATTTCATTGGGCTTTCAAAAATCTATGTTGTGCCAGTATCTGCAGTATGAGTAGCTCCTCCAGCTGCTCTTGTAAACATGAACCCTGCACTGCACCTGGAAATCAAAACCTGGCTTTGTTGAAATTGTTTAGCAACACCCAGCACTTGTTAGAACTCTACTGTAAAAGAAAATCCCTTCATCCTAATGGGAATAAGATCATTATGAAAGGTCTTTGAAGGGGGTAATATGGTGAAGCTTCCCTTTTCTGCATACAGCAGTCTAAAAGGACACTGGAAAAACTAAAGTGGAACAGACTTCTTGCTGCCAGAGCTGATCTTCTGATGGCTGGAAGTGCCATTGGCCCCTTATTAGGGGCACCAGGAGTATGCAATTTAGAGTTTCAAACTGGGGAAGGAGAAAAGGTATGAGTACAGCTAAAGCTGTGCTGTCTGCAGGAGTGACTGCAGTGTCTGTAGATGTAATGCTGCCCACCTGAAGGGAGGCAGATTTCTTATGCAGTTCTTACCTTGTACCCCTTGCCTTGTGAAGTCCAGGAAATGAGGCATAAAATATCAACTGCATGTGACAGAGTGAAAGTGCTTTGTTGCAGTAGGAGTGTAACAGCCTGAGGTTAAACATTGTCTGGTGACTTTGTGAGAGCAGGGAGAGGGTTCATCACTGTGGTCTGAGTGTGTGCAGGGTTTCAGATCAAGTCAGTGGCCTGATCTTAACACTTGTCAAACATGCTGTGCATAAACAGCGCAGGCTGTGAGCTTGTCTGCCACAGCCCCTACTTTGCTTACTGCATTAATAATAGGCATTATTAATAAGCTAGATTTCAGGCTGTGCTTTCTAAGTATTAATGTGTATTGCATGTGGAGACAGCATGGATGAGAGACCATGATTAGCATGATCATCAGACCTTACGCTAGGGTTTAATTACAATTATAAAAATATAAACAGAATGGAACTATGCATCTCACATTGGAGCCACTTAATAATTGTTTACTGTCAATGGCCTGATAGAAGTTAAGGTTGAAAGGATTACTTAAGCTGTTGTCCAGCAAACAACCTGCTATACTTAAGTCTTGTTGACTTAGCACTTAGCTGGAATATGAAGTATTTCTGCAAAAGGCAGGTAAGTGGCCCTTGATGAAGAGGGTTTATGCACTTGACAGTATGTTGTACTTAACTGTATGGGCTGTTTAGCTTTTCTGACCCAAGTAAGGCTGATCTTGGTATTCCCTTTCTACATTCTTCTTTTTCTGAGGTGCAGGGAAGATATCTTTGTGTGCTCAGATAGAGAGGTTTCTTTGTTTTTCATTGATGAAATTTGAACCTTTGTTCTGGATAGTTGGAGTTTACATGTCCCTGTAACATTTAGTAAACATACGAGTTAACATCCCAGTAAGCTAAAATACTTCTTGCATTTTTTGCATATGTGGATCTGCAAACTTGCACTAGTGAAAGTACTTAAAATAACTTGGGTGCCTTCAGTATGGGAAGCGGTGAGCTTTAATTTCACTCTGACTTCTGTGTTTTGTACTATTTTTACTGCCTGAGGAGGTGAGACAAAGAGCTTGCCTGTGGTGACAGCAATCTAGGTCAAAGAGAAGGCTGTTCTTGCCTTGTTTCTGCCCCTGGCTGATATTCTCTGCTGAGGAAAAGACTTCAGATGTGGCATGTGAGAGACCTGGCCTGAGTTTCTGGGAGGTTAACTGTAGTTCTCTCAGGGTGGCTCAGTTAATGCTCTTTGGGGACATTGTAGGGGCAGTTTGAATGAAGGCTTGTGCAATTGATCTAAATCAAGAAAAATACACGATTTTGTTCCTTATTCTGTACATAATTTACCCTAGAGCCCAGACAAGTGTATTCCTTTCCTTTTCCTCTATGTGTGCTGTTGCCTTTCTCTCCCCTGTTAAAGTGTGTTATCTGGAAAGTTTAACCTCATCTTACAAGTAGAAAAGATTCCTTTCCTGTATTCAGCAAGAGGTCTCTCTCTTCTGACAGGAGGGGAGGATGGATGATGGTGCTCCAAGAGGAGGCAGAGGAATTGGTCAGGAACTCCTTCCCATTGGAGGCAGGGAACCTACTCCAGTGGGGGCAGCACTGAGTGCAGCCTGAGCTGGAGCAGCTGCTTCAGGGATTGTACCACAGTGGGTTGCTCCAAATCCCCTTAGCCATGGGATGTCTGGGGTCCCCCAGGGCATAGGGCCCTCGGAGTGGCTGTGCTGAAGTAAGGGGCAGTGAAGCAGATCTGTGAGAGCTGAGGAGCTGATTGGGAATGGTGCCACTGGGGTGGGAGTCTCCTGCCAGTTTCTTGTGGGGGTGCTGCTGTTCTGCAGAAAGCTGAGAGCAACTGAGAAAAAGGGGACTTAGCAGCATCTCCCCAGCCTGCCTTGCTGAGGACTTCTTAGCTCTACTGCAGTATTTAATAATTCAAAGAAGAAAACAACCTCTGCCCTCCTTTTAAGGGATGCCTTACTGTCTCCAGTAAAACACCTACTCTATGCTGACCTAGTTTTTTCTTCAGCATCTCTCAATTGAAAACCTTATTCTGGTGATGGCAGAGCACAGAAAGCAGCTCTTGGTGAAAGGACACAGTAAGAAGCCTTGAAATGACAGGCTCATAAGCATGTGGAGGTCAGGGCAGTAGGAGTGAAACAGTTCCAACTTTACCTTCAGGTAACAGAATTTAGAGTTTTTGCTCCTGCTTAGTGCTAATGACAGAATGAATTATATAATGAAAAATAAATTTAAAATGCAGAAGGAAATGGTTCATGCCAGGTCAGACTGAGTGGGACTGGATTGACTTATTTTAGTATCTGTTGATTTTTACTAAGTAATGCCTCTTCCCTTCAGCAGATGAGGGCATAAAAAAAACTGAAGGGAAAGGATTCAGCTGTGTATTAATGTAAGAGCTATGCTATAAAGATTGAGTGTTGCAACTTCAGGCAGGTGTAAGGACTTAATTGCTGTCATTGGAGGTGCCTCCTGGAGAGCTCTTGCAGGCAGCCTTGCCTGAGGGAAGGCTGGTTATGTGGCTTTGTAATGTTTGCTGAACTAATGTGCCACTAAAATAAAGGGCTCCTGGACACTTTCTGGGGATTATTTCACTCCACAGCTGGAGTATGGGGCCAGCTTAGCCTAAGGGCTGAAACTATTACTGTGTGAAGCACAATACCAAGTGAGCATGGCTCTGTGTCCATATCAAGCAGCAGCATTGTTCATGCAAAACTAAATAAAACTAAGTTAGACCTTAGATACTAAATTTCATTTACAGGTATGAGAAGGGGAGTAATTTGGTTTTACTGTAGAATAAAATAGATGCACAAGACGATCTGGTTAAACAAACAGCGCTTTATTAAACTCAGTTAGATACTTTCTTAGTGCTTAAAAATATAATAGCATTTGAAAAAAATGAAAAGTTTAAATAACATATATAAAGTTACAACTGAGAAGCAAACCAGGCAGTTTAAATATCTAAACGAGACCTAAGCATAGCCCCTGATATGCTGAGGCAAAGAGAATAAAGAAAATATTCCTTTATATTATTGAACATAGAATAGAATAATACATCTAAAGGGAGACAAAAGCTTAGCCCATGATCTGTGACAAACCCACTTTTCCCTGTATAATGAACATAAAGCATTGGCCTAATGTACTCATACTATTTTAACAGAGGTTGTTAAGGCTTACAAATAGCGTTCCCCATTCAAAACATGTTTTTACTGTTCTGAGTTTTAATACTGCTGTAGCAAAATGGCCACTGCTCTGTCCTAAAGAGTACATTCAGAACTTCAGTATCTTAAGAAGTCAAGTTTCTCCCTCTCCTTTCTGTCCACCTACTTTCCACTGACAGTACCAATTATTATTACATGCCTGTACCAGACTCTATGGAACTGTCCAGCATGACCTACACTTACACTTACTACTGCACTGCTCCTTCTTGATTATTCTTAAGATCCCTTTTACAGTGCCAGCAGAAGATGTAAATTGATTTTTCCTCAGTTTCCAGGTATACACAATGGTTGAATGCTTAATGAGTAAACAATTACATAAAGGCTGGAATTGTACAGCTAAGTGCCTATGACATGGGGAAAAACCTACTTATTCACTCTTTCCAGTATTGGCAGAAAGATCCAAGCCAGGCTCCTTCTGTGGCAAACTTCCATTAACATCTTGCTTCCTTATCTGACCCCTGTGTACATGAGGAGAAAAGAATAGTTTTATTGTCTGTTCCTCCCTGAGATGATTTGCTCGAAAAAGCTGAGCCATTTGAGGCGTCCTAGACAGGTTTATATCTGCTGCTGGTCCACCTAAGCTTCTCTCAGAAGACAGAGGAACACAAAAATAGGTGGTATGATCTGTTTTAACATCAAAGCTGTAGTTCAGCAGGGGTGGTATGTAGGCTGGATTGTGCATTTGGGTAGGCTATGGCAAACTGAAGTTTTCTGGAAGTGGTGGGCAGTGCTGTGGATGTGGCAGCATGCCCTGGAACTGGCCTTGCCCCATGCTTTTGTCACCCTGCTGCCATCTTAGTCAGCTTTGTGTATTCTCAAGAGCTCTGCAAACACAGCTGTGCTGAAGGAGCGAAGTGAGGAAGCCTAGAAGCGAGCAGCTGTGCTTTTTCTTCTTGCTCCTCCCTATGCTGCAGTGATCACTGTGGCTCTTTCCCTGCAGGTATTTCAGGGGGTACAAGTGGCACTCCAGCACAGCCTGCTCCTGCCTCCTGCTCTCAGCTGCCTGGCGGAGGTAATGCTGACTGAAATGGGCCCCAAAGTCTTGAGAAACATAACTGGCATGGTGCAGTATCCTACACAACCTGTTCTTTCTATTTTGACCATACTGTCCTTTTAAGTACTCTTCTGCCTATCCCGAATCTACAAACAATTTTGCTGCCTTACTCTACACATGTAGGTAAGCAGAGAGCTGTGTCATCATGCAGGAAAAACTGCAAAAGCTTCTCTTCTACATAAAATTCAACTTGGCTGTGGCTTTTAATGACATTTAAAGCAACACCGGGGAGTGAGACAAAGTTGTATTTTACTGCCTGATCTCATGCTGTGTTAGCATATTCACATTGAAAGACCATTTGTATTTCCCCTTTCCCAAATAGGAAAAAGGGCATGAATTAACACTCATCAGAATATCTACTGCTGCCTCGACCGCTGTAGGCTGCATTTTAAGTCATGAGGGTAGCCCAGGATATGAAGCATTCAAGAAACATTGTTAAACTTAGTAACAGTATCTCATTTAGAGAGAGGAAAAAAAAAAAAGGGAACAATGAATGCAACAGCCCAGCTGCAGAGTTTGGAATCCAAGCATGAATCAAGACCTCTGTACTCACCTTGAGGCACACCAGTAGTTGACCAGAGTTGAAAGTGCAATGTAGGAAACACTCAGCACTCCAGAAACTCCCAGGGACAGGGCTCCCAGGCCACACAGCACACACAGCAGCGCTATGCCACCTATGGCTATGACAACACCTAATAAAAACATCACTTGGTTACTTAAACAAGTCTGTTCCAGTGGAAGAGCTGACATTCTCCCATACCCCCAATTTCAGACAATTTGAGAAAGCCATCTTCCTCACTCATCTGGCTCATCTCCATAAAAGCTCCTCATGCTCAAGCTAACTGGTTTAGGTATATCCTGGTGGTGGAGATTAGGAAGGAAAATAGGATTTCCTCTGTATCGACTACACTTAATTAGATTACAATTCTTGTATTAAGAGTTTTACTACTGCTGAGATATGAGAACTACTCACAGACATCCTCTAGTGCTAGGACTCAGACTTCCAGAAGAAAAAATTAAAAAGGAAAGGGATACTTTAAAAGGGAATAGGTAAGCACACCCATGAATGCATACAGTACCTTCCATGACTATCACACCAATACAGGCCATTACAGCTGTTGTAACAACAAAAACCAGAAAAAATCCCACAGGAATAGCCGACACTGCAATAAACATCAGGAGTGATAAGGCAACAAAAGGATGGTCATCTAAATATTGGCCAACACGAGAATTCATAAAGGCAACAACCTGAGGAAAGAAAAATGTTTTAGATTTAAAAAAAAATTTCTCGTCATAGACATCTTTCACAGATCACTGCTACTGCAGGAAACTACAGGTAAGACAGATCTGTTGCCAGTCTGCAGCTGGAATAGGGAGCACCTCTTGTCTCTTTGTTTCAAAAGCATGTGGACTTGCTACAAATTTAGATAATTTCAGGGCAATAGAATTCTACCAACAACAGACAAGTTTTTCTTGGACTTCCCAGTTCTATTCTTGCATAAATTATTAAGAAAACCCAACAAACCCACAAAAAAGCAACCAGTCTGAAAACAAGCAAAAAAATAAATCAGGCTAACTAACTGTAGTTTTCACTGGTGTCTTGGTGTCTCATTATTTTGAACTAGAGAACTCTGTTTGTTAATTTTAAAAATCTGCAACATTTTAAATGCTCAACTTTTCTTATATCCATGGCTTAGTAATACCTGCAACCTTGTTCATTTATTGAATCTAAGAACTGTGGGGGCATGTCTGTATCAGACCGTTGTTAAGAATTTATTAATATTACTAGTAAAAAAAATATTTTAGAGGTACTCATAGCTGTACACTAGAATTTTACTGCAGTAGTTTCCCTTCCCTTAAGGAAATGTGCATTGTAAGTTTAGTTCTTTTTCTAGCAGTACAACCATTTCACTAAAGTGTCATTTTACTTTCTTAAAGGGTTAGGCCAGTAAAACATAAAAATGCAGAACAGGCATTAACTGAAGGTGTGAGAGGACAGCCCTTCCCATAGACCTCACAGTGCTCACTTAAAAAATAGGGAGTGCACTTAAATCAATCAGGGTATGATATCCTGACAGTTACGAAAGGAGTAGCTTTATAAATATATAAAATACAGTCTAGACCCACATTTGCGTTGCTGTGGATGGTCTGCATCATGGAGTGCCACTGCTTCTGTAGTTCCTGCATTTCTTTAGACATATTATTAATCCTCAGCCACGACCTCTTCTGAACAGCCAGTTCTCACTCAGCCATCCAATTTCCCTTAAAATTAAGGTACAATTAGTAAAAGGCTCATACAGATGCTCTTTGAAAACAACACATTTCCTTTATATAAAGAGAGAACGTAGGTTTCAGATGAAGTGATACATAATCTAAAACATTATTTCATAAAAGCACATCTAATGTAGAGGACCTATCCCTGCAAGCTCTTCTGAAACTCCCAAAGCCAAGTAGCAAGATACAGGTGACTCTTACTTTCTTCCTTTATAACATTAACCCCGTGTTTACCCGTCAGGGGACTCACTTAACAGTGAAAACATCACTTCTAACCACCTGCACGGACAACTTGTTCCTACGGGTGCTGGAAGCCGGTAACACACTAATGACCCTTATTTCTGGGAGTATCCTTGCGCTCAGCATCGAGAGTGTACCCCACACAACTTCAAAATGCTTCCAGATATTCTGGAACTTACTGGAATATACTTAACTGTGGCAGCTTCAAGGAAACCTCAGCTCTGCCATCTCCCTGAAAATGTCCAGCTGTTGTTGCAGGGGGACCCTTACAAAAGGGCAGGTTAAGAGGATGCATTTTCCTGTGGGCAACCCCGAGCAGCCAGGGCGCCCGTGTCCCCGCGGTGCCCCCTGCACACGCACGGGCCCTCCCGGGCACTGTCCCTCAGCCGAGGAGTCCTCGCTGCCGGTGGCGCTGCCCGCGGGGCGCGCCCGAGCCCGGGCGTTACCTCCGCCAGCGCCCGCGGCCTGCACCGGGCACCAGAGCCGCGGCCAGGGCACAGGAATCAGCCCCTCATCACCGCTGCACCACCCCCAGCACTCAGCGCCCCGGGCGGACAGCGGGTCCCCGCCGTGTGTCCCCCGGAGGTAAGGGGAGACACGGCCCCGCTCNGCCGCTGGGGTTCGGCGGGGGTGGCTGATGCCCCTCGGGCACCATTCGCGTCCCCCTTGCTGCCCTGCTCTTCACCCCGGCCCTACCTCAGCTGCTCAGTCCGGGCACCCTCATGAGTGCCGTAGAGGTTTGTGTTGTTTTAGGACATGCAGCCTGGAGCTTTTTGGAATGGAGGACGGGAAATGAGCGTATCTGCGGTGTCCGCGCCGCTGTGGAGAGGCTCGCCCCGGCCCCCCCCCCCCCG
>VWZN01009801.1:1965286-1997806 GCA_013396955.1 Regulus satrapa | reverse complement strand
GCGGTGAGGGATGAGGGGGCAGAGTTCCTGGGACATGAGAACAGGCAGCGGGAGGAAACTGCTGTTGCAGAAAGTGGAAAGGGCAGGGTTTAAGAAAGTCTTGCTTGAAGGATGTCTGGAGGAGTCAGAAACTGATTAAGGTGAAAAGTCAGCTTGAGAGGAATGGTGAAAGAAAGAGCATTGGAGGAAGAGCCAGCTTATTGTTGTAAACCAGGAATGTGAGAGCTGATTTTTCTTCTTCCTGGCAGCTGGGATAGAAGCTGATTGACACCTTCTGTATTACCTGTAAAGAATCTCTAATTCTTTTTCAGTGCATGTAACAAAAAGGATGTTCACACTGAGGGAGAGGACCAGAAAATTCTAAGTAAACAAAAACACCAAGGCAAAATAAAGCCAACACAGAGCCCAAATCTCCTGAGGGTAAGTTCCTTCTGCAATGACTGTGAAAGATCAGTGACTCTGTCAAAACTTCAGATGAAATTGGCCATTACTGGTGGTTACTGGTTTGATATTGGAAGGATACTTATTGAAAGACACATGTTCTTATTAAATATTCTTCTGACTTAATCCTTTATAATGTATTTTTTACTAAAGATTATTTTGGTCAAATATTAGGTGTTAGAAAGGTTGGCATATAAGTCAGGAGCTCTTTCAGGATGAGTTATGGCTTTTTTAATGACTCTTGTACTTTTAAGAATGAATGAATAGATGTCCTAAGAAACTCTATCATTTATTCATTTTTAAAGTACCCTAAGGCCCAATCCTTTAGTCATTAATCAAGAGGAATTCATGCTCTCTTTAATGAGTTATATCTGGCAGTGATAATGCCTTTATTTCTGTGTGTGTGTGCAGGCATGCTAGGGAATACCAAGGAGGTAAATCTAATCAGTCCTTTCTCAAATTGTATTTTTAAACGGGCTCTGCTTTGATGCTGAAGAAGACACAATCTTGTCTGCTAGAAAAACAGGTTCCAGCAGCCTTGTTTTTCAGTGATACATCAGAAAGCAATAACCATGTGCTAAAAGTGTGTTAAAATTATGTAAAAAAGAGATCATATCTTATTCAAACATAATTGTATTTGGTTTCATGGTGTCCAGGTACAGCACACTTCTACCTCCATTTTCTCATAGTGTCACTATGTATTCAGGAAATTATTCCTTGTGAATCTCCTAAACAGGTTTGATTTAGGACTCTTAATAATTTGGAGAAAATATTCTGACAGAACCTTGTATGGAGTCCTGGAAGGCCATCTCAAAGTGTTGTCACCTTGAAGAGGTGAAAGATAATCCTAAAACATATTAGATATCCTGACATTTATAGTACAACACTGTCCAGAGTAGTTGTGAACAATTTGTTCTTTCAGCAGCACCCTGGTAATAGCTTCTTCTGAAATTGTCTCCTTCTAGACATGAAAAAAATCTAGAGGTTTTTTTTCCCTCCCCAGTAATACAGGTCACACAGCTTGGAGTGTTTCACTGTCAATTTGGCAATCTGGTAGGATATAATATTCTAATATCCAGAGTTTATGCTATTGCAAAGTCCATGTGGAGTTTTTAGTGTAACTTAAAAGATTTAACTAAGTAGTTTTCAGTAGTTTTTAAAGTAGTTTTCAGGGATATAAAAATAAGAATTTTTTTTAAAATGGCATTTACTGGTGTTTAGAAGTTTTATAAAATGACTGTAAAAAACATGTCATGCTGAGGAACCCACCACAAAGAATAGCTGTTTCCTTAAAATCTGAAAAGTGGCAATATGTCATTTTCTATGAAAACTGAGGGACTCTGTTCCTTCTTCATGAATCCTTCTTGAAACAGTCTTTAATAAATATCTCTGAAGCTGCTTTTCATTTCTCTCTAGTCACAAAACAATTCCGTGAGCATTATGAGTCATCCGAAACGGTCACCGGAATTCTCATTCCCACGCACACCTGCTTCTCCTTCTCCTTCTCCTTCTCCTTGTGCTTCAGATGCACCTTCAGACACGGATGAGGTACGTGTTCTCTGCCCTGCTCTCAGGGTATGCACACAGTCCATTCTTTGCCATGGGGTTTAGTGGGCGTGGTGGGTCAAAGGTTGAACTTGATGGCCTTGCAGGTCTTTTCCAGCCTCAATGATCCAATGATACCAAGAATATTCGTGGTTGTATCTCGTGTACTTCTGTGTCTGAGGGTATTCTGGGACATGCATTTCATGTGCCTGTGAGCTCTCAGTGAAGTTCAGACATCAGGATTGATGAAAAGTCCATCAAAAGATACCAAGTCACCTGAGAAAACATGGAATGAACAGACAGAAGAAGTCTAATACAAATCCTTACTGATGTGAGAGAAAGAGAAGAGCTGAATTTGTTAACTTGTACTGTTCTTTAACTATTACAAAGACTGAGTGTTAAAAGTAACGAAGGCCTGAGGAATAGGAATTTTCTAAATCTAAGCAAATATAAGGAGAAGAAAAGAAGCAAGACAGAAATGTGGGGGAGTAGAAAGAACTCGATAATGTACTGTCTTCTCTTATTTATAAAAAATACCTTGATTATGCAAAAAAGGCGCCTTACTACAACTGAAGTATTCTGTAAAATTATCCTTATAATGTGGGGAATATAGTGATCTAAAAATAGATCGATAGTCAAATATATGTCTATGTATTTGCTTTTTACACTAATTGATGTTTAATCCTGTTCCAGCCCTAAGAAGGCTTTTAAAATTACTCTGCTCAGCAAAACTTTTGTTTTTCCGATTTCAGCTCCTTCAGAGAAGCCGTTATCCTCCTTTGATGCAGGAGTGTTCATGGACTTTGGCAGCTCCGTTCAAGGAACAGCATCACCACCGAAACCCAAGTGACTCCATTGCTAATAACTACACTCTGACTGCACGGGATTTAAAATTGAAAAATATGAAAAAATTCAAGTCCTTTTCAATGATAGATATATCACAGGCTTCACTGTGTATCCATATTTGAATGTGTTTATAGGTTTAGGCTTGCTTGTTCTATGCAGTGTTATCTCTAATTCTTTATCTGTTAAAGCATCATCCCTGGAAAACATAATTTATCTCTAATAAATACTTACAAGCTTATCACCTCAGAGTTAGTGTGGGCAAATTTGCCGATGCATGCATAACTTCAATAAATGGAAGGCCAGTTTCGGAATTGCTAGTTAGGTTCATCCCTCCAAATGATCACCTGCAGTGCTTCTCTGTGACATTGTATTTTTTTCTTATTTCTTTATGTGATTAAATATCTTAGTTCTGTTTTTCACCAATATGAAATAATATCTTATTTGGAAAACATGTCTGTATGTGTTTTTTCTTAACTGATACTTGAAGCTGCAAGGAAAAAGCGGCGATGGAATTCTGACAGGTAACCTACTGTAATGTTGTAAAGATACAGATTATGACAGTAAGTCTGGTTTGAGTTGTGATTTAATATTTTTACTGAATGTTGGGTTAAGCATCCAACCATGAAACCTGAAGTCCCTACAAAAAATGTATGTGCATCAAGACTGGTTTTTGTGTCACAAGATTTCAGTCAGATAATCACATGAAAACACATGGAGATCTTGGGCAACCTAAATAACTGTCCTAGTAGGTTTGACTCTGATAGAACTGCTCATAAAATACTGCCTGTCTGACTGATACTGGGCAGTTGTAAGGTTTGTATGATTGCATCCTTTATGTTAAAATATCATACTCTATTATGCAATTTTAATGAGAGTTTTTTTATTGAATAATTGAAGTTAATAGGTCATACTTGTCCTCAATGTACCACAAGTGGTTTATATAATTCTTGCCATCTGTCCTGAAACTATTTGCTTCTTTATTCACTAAAGTTCTTTTTTTTTTTCAAAAGTACTTTGTTAAAGAGTTTGAATCGCATTTCACTGAGTGTACCTGCTCATTCGCCAGAACTGCATGTCATAAATTATACAGACAATCAGCCACTGACCCCAGAAGAACAATTTGCTCTCATGGACTTACATGAGAAGGAGATAAGTAAGCGAGAAAAGCCACCTTCAATTGATGATCTAGAGGTATTTATGTAATTTCTTTTTAAAGTGGAAGTAGCAGCACTAATCATCTGCAAGATATCTGGAAACTGTTTGCTAAAAGGGAGCTGAGAAAAGCAGGCAGTTCATGAGGATTAGGAGATGTAAATACTCAATGTAGAAAAGTGCTGTTAAATATTGTCAACTCCTTTTTCATTTGTTTGTAGCTACTCTGATTTTTGTTGTAAAGGGTTTGCAAATTAAGTATCTTCCCAAATTCTTAACCTCTCATGTTCTCTAGTACTTTTTTGATCAGTAATTTAATATGCTGAATGAGTTCTAGTGGTCTATGCTTGCATCAACACAGATAGAAGTATTGTAAAGACATCAGTGCTTTAAAAGGAACATAGATACCCAAATTCCATTATATTCAAACACCTTTTAGTTACAGAAAAGGCTCAAGGGATAGAAAAGCTAAAAATACTTTGTAGTAATTAATTATCTGTCACAAAATTCATACAATAAGCGTAATTTTTTCAACATTTTTTAGCGGTACTATCACTACATCTATCATGGAGTGCAAGAAGACTTGCTGGCACCTCAGGATAAGGAAGTGGTGAATAAATTTTTAAAACATATTCCAACTCACATTCTTCCTAGCCTAGAGCTGGAGAAATTCCTGGCACGTTTAAAAGAAGAGATTAAGACAGACTATTCTATCGGTCTCATGAAAGCCATTGGTAAGACTCACAATCTTTGAGCAGTTCCAACTGTGTAGACATTTACTGCACTTTGAAAACAAATCTCTTATTCTTAGCATCTGTGGAGAAGTCCTTTGGGGTCAGTAGAATACAGTAGCTTTCTGAGAGAAAATAACCTGTGATCACCTGTGTTAGTTTTAAATGTGCAGAATTCTACTGCTTCCTGAACTGTGAAGATATAACAGTTTTGGATGTAGGTTTTGGCTATACATGCAGTCTAATCATGATATATGTGATTTTTTTCTAGTTGATTATGTCTTGTTGGATCCGGCTGAGAAGAAGAGACTGTCTATTCAAAGCATCCCACGCCCTTTTCCCCGGAGAATTGTCTGTGGACCAGTCCCATGGCACAGCTCTTACAAAGAAACAAAAAGTTGGAATGAAAGCAATCTGTTCATAGTGAATTCCTTGATGCCCACTTTGCAAGATCTCTGGCTTTCTCAGTAAGATGGATTGTTCATAGTATCTTAATAAAATTTAGCATGTTTTTATTTAATTATTTGATTAGAGAGTGCATCTGCTGACTTCTCTACATATGCTAACAGACATCCTGGGGGAGCTACTAGAAAGTGGCAAAATATGTCTGTTTTCTAAAAAATTCTCTTTTTTTGAACCCCTCAGAATTTCAGCATGAAGTGATGGTTTCTGAATGAACACGTGTTACATGCTGTGAAAAGCTCATCCCCTTATGCCTAAATTAGGATTCAGTGCTCAAGTGAATGGGAATCTGGAATTCTCATCCTGCTTGCTGATACGAACAAAATTAACTCTTAAAACTGAATATCTTTCAAATGTTTGTAGTTGAAATTTACCCTGAGGACATTTGAAAATGGAGATGTGTAATCTTAGGAAGTTAAATGTGATAATTAGTAATTCTGAGAGCTCTTTTTACATTTAAGAAACAGCTGCAGAATTTTAGCTTTTATGTTACAGACTGTGATATACGCCATGCTGCTGAAATTTCTTTTTCCCCCCATAGAGCAGTCAAGATAACTACTTGTTAATAGGGAATAGAAGTGGTAGGTGTCATTCTGTGTATTCTTTAATGGCTGGATACAGTAATGAACCTAGGGAAAGGACAAGGCAATTTTAGCAAAGAATTAAGAGTTTTAAATAAAGCAGTTACAGCTAAAATTTGTGAAACTTTTAGTGTTTGTTGATAGAAAAACCCAATCAGAAATGCACTTGTTGGGCAGCTTAGCGATGGAGTGATATTTATAAATGAAATTACATTTTTAGCATTGATGATACACTTGAGGCTTTCCTGACTATATTTCATGAACTTTTTAAAATATTTTCTTTTAAACAGTATTCCCTAAGGCTGTGCTCTGTGTTTCTCTCCCCCAGGTACAGCCATCTCCGGTTTGTTCGCACTGCAGAGGTGCTTTCCGGAGAGCTGCCCCTGCTGCCTGCGGACTTTGAGGACGTTGTCCGAAGGCACTGTGTGGAAGCTCGTGATATCCTTCAGCACAAGTCAGTGCCAGCTCTGGCAGCTGTAGATAAATGGAGTATCTCAGGCTCTGACTGGCAGCAAGGCCCTTTTTAAAACTGATCTTAGACTGAGATGACAGCAGTGCCAGCCACAAGGCTGCCAAAACACAGGGGTGAATAGAACTTGGGAATAAACATCGGGATACTGTCAGAGCCTTTGGAACTGCAAGAGTGCTTGTACAGAAATAAATGCTAATAAACTATGGATCAATGGAGACTGGGATTCAGAAGGTTTCTAACCATGAGAGGAGTGGAGTCTATATCTGTAAAAATGATGAATTTTTTTTTTTTTTTTTTTTTGTTACGAAAAACAGTCAATTTAAGACAGAGAATATATGAGGGACATGATAGAAAATGTTTGCATTCTGCTGCCTGTGATATCTTCCAGATTTGTTTCTCATTTAATGCTAATAATTTAATATTGTCTAATAATAAATAAAACAATTTAAGTTACTATTGTTTTGTCTATTACTATTAATTTAAATTAATCATAGTGATTCATTATAACAAGCATCCTTAGCTTTAAAACTCAGGTTTCCTCTAAGTCCTGGAAGATATAATTTTGTTTGATATCTAATTATCAATTCTCTTATAGCCCTTTGGATTTTACTTATTCTTTGGGTAATTTCTGAGATTTATATTTCGTTGTAAGGAGCAAAATAAGACTAACAAACCTTTAAAAACCTTGTCTCCATATTATTTCATTGTAGGTGGATCCCAACTTGTGCATCTGTTTTCATTGATCAGAGAAATATGTGGCTCCATTTTGCTCCTCAAAAAGACTCTGATTCCTCTGAGAAAGTTGAAAGCTATTTTAGTTCCGTGGCAGCTCTGATGTCATTACAATTACGTGAGATGGTTATTAACTCCTTGGAAGATCTTCTTGCATTTTTTATGATGCACAAGGTATGTGCTGTCAGGTGTATGTATATAGTTTTCCGTCTTACATGGAGATAATTCATATAACCAAAAAATCTAGTGCTCTTTGGAGGCTAAAATGTTACAAATGGCTCCCTTCAAAGGCTTGTGTATGCTCAGTGGATTTTTTGCACAGTCAAGAATGGCTGACTTGAATGATCACTTGGTAGGTCTAGGGTTACAAGTAACAGTTTACAGCAGATTCCAGCTCAGTCTTGAGCGAGCGTGCATGTAGTTTAGTTTAGTTTAGTTTAATTTTAGTTTAATTTTTTATGGTTTTAAGCAGTTAAAGTATTTCTCTGAAAGCACAGAATAATCCCCTTTGAAGACAAAAGTGTGCACAGTCACAGGTATAATCCTTTGCAGAAGTGATCCATGGGTGTGGTATCCCTGTCTATACCCAATGAAGGCCCTGCATTATTTCAAGTAATGCACAGAATTATAGCAATAGCCATTACACTGTGGAAGTTATTACCACTGTTTTGGCTACCATAAAGTTACTTCTTTGATGACTTTTTAAAGTATAGGATCACCCAGGACCTACCTTGATAAGATCAAATGAATAAATATGGTGGATTTAATACTGCATTGTAGAGGATGAATTGAATCAATCACTTGATGATTAATCTTGTTTGAAACATCAGGTTTTGTATAAATATTAGGGAAGATGATCCCATTGGTGTTGTGCAGTCAGGATATTAGGGGAGTTGGAGCAGTTTAAAAATTTTTATTTCTATAGCTCATTTCCTTGTTATGTAAATTTTTCCTTTTTTCCCTCTAAGGATGGAAATGATTTTAAAGAACCATATCAAGGAGTGCAGTTCTTCCTATCTCAGATACTCACAGTCAAACTCCGTGTGAAGGAGCCTGATATTGTCTTTGAGCCACCTTTGGGAGCATGTTGGGATTTAATCAGTCGCTGCTTCCGGATGATCCTGCAGAGCGCTGAGGAGCTCCCAAAGGTACTGCACAAGTTATAGCTCCATACAAAATACAATGTTAATTAAAGCTGTCTCTAATACAAAAAAGTTATGAATGAGGCTGAAGACTGACAAATAGAAGATAAAGATGACGTTTGTGAACCATGAACTGTGAAAACTTTTTGTTATAGAAGATATTTTTCAGATTCCAGTTATATTGAAGGACTGGTTTGATTTTCGTATCGTTTTCACAAATAAACTACGTGAGTAACCAAGTGTTAATTATGGATCAGAGCCTTTGCATATCACACTGTTTTTACCAAATAATGACTTTTTTAATGTGGTAGGTGAATGGGTAATAGAATACTTCTTGTTGCTGCTATTCTGTGTCTTGTTACAGTATTTGTAATAATTTCCTTTAGGTAGAGAAACTTCTATTTCCAGCATTACGAAGAGGTGATCTCACTCTTAATACAGTCAAACCACATGAACCATTGTTTTTAGAGTATATAAACAAACTTGAAAAGATCTTTGAAAGCAACATACTTGGTCCAAAGAAGTAAGTTTTGGCTGGTAACTCCATTGCCCTTCCAAACCCTCAGTTTCACAACACTGTCCATTTGACTAAATGGACAGTTTGAGTGTATTTGTTTGTTTCTATAGAGAAACTTTACATCAGGAACTTACGGGGGTTTTTTGTGGTCTTCTGTGTTTAAGGTATTTAAATGTGTACAAGAAGTACAGCAATCTTTTGAACAACAATTCAAGGCAAGATGTCACCAAATTTTTGGAGAAAGGTCCTTCTTTAGATGCTTTAGCTGAGGTAATGTGTTCCTGACTACTGCAGCATGTCCATACTGCTGCTAAAACATCACACATAACTTCCTAACTTATTGCCTAAAGAACAAATCACCTATATTACCCTTGGGAATGCTAGAATACTCAATATACATAGCCCGTTACTGTAGGGCTGCTGTGCAAATGTTGGAGGTTTCTTTATAACCTTCTTCTGTAAGTTTTGTTGTCCTTTCTTAGAAAGGCTGCCAGAGTATTTGGTGAATATCTGCAACTTTTTTTTTTTTGCTTGCCTTTTGAATGTCTTGTCCTCAGTCAGCCCTATCCACTCTTCTCTTTGTATCCCTGAGTCAGCATATGGCTAAATGCTTCCTTAGGCAGTTTTGAGTCTTCCCTACTATGGCAAATCACTATGCAAAGCTTTCAGCCCTGAAATCTGGGGATAAGAGCAGGTCTCTGGAAAGATATAATTGAGGTTTTTTTCTTCTGTTTGGAATAAATGATCCCATTTGTTGGATGGAAATTATTAGTTGTGTCAGATTTTTCAGCTGTAGAACTTTTAGGAAAAATAACAGATGTATTATATTCTGTTTTTAGAAGATTGACAGCTTCACAGAATTGAAAAGAGAGATTGCTTCTATGGATATCACCATTCCTCTGGCCATGTTCTGTCTGGATGCTTTACAGCTGAATGAGGAACTCTGCAATCGGACCCAAAATCTCAAAGACACATTGATTGAATTTGAAGTGATGGAAAACAGAAAGTTAAATGAAAGGTACCTTGTTGGCATGGATGGTTCTTGCTCTCTGCCTGGATCAATGCTGTATATCTGTGGATGAGGTACCTTTATTCATCTGCTGGGCTTTTTAGTGCTGACCAGACAAGTGTAAGATGGGCAGCNTAAAATAATAATAAATAAAAATATAAAATTTTCATATGAGAATATTTATATATAGATAATGGGCTCTGTATGCCTAAATGTTGCATCTTCTAGGGTGCTAATAGAAAGTTCCAAAAGAGACAGAAAGGAAAGAAAAATAATTCAATAGAAGCCAAAATGTGCCAGCAAGGAATGGTAGAGGCACACAACATAGATAGGGCTTTTGAATGTGTTTTAGGTATTATCAGGTCCATGTTACATAATCTGGCCAAATGATGTTATACCTCTATGTTATTNATTGAGGTTTTTTTCTTCTGTTTGGAATAAATGATCCCATTTGTTGGATGGAAATTATTAGTTGTGTCAGATTTTTCAGCTGTAGAACTTTTAGGAAAAATAACAGATGTATTATATTCTGTTTTTAGAAGATTGACAGCTTCACAGAATTGAAAAGAGAGATTGCTTCTATGGATATCACCATTCCTCTGGCCATGTTCTGTCTGGATGCTTTACAGCTGAATGAGGAACTCTGCAATCGGACCCAAAATCTCAAAGACACATTGATTGAATTTGAAGTGATGGAAAACAGAAAGTTAAATGAAAGGTACCTTGTTGGCATGGATGGTTCTTGCTCTCTGCCTGGATCAATGCTGTATATCTGTGGATGAGGTACCTTTATTCATCTGCTGGGCTTTTTAGTGCTGACCAGACAAGTGTAAGATGGGCAGCCTGGCTGAACAGGGAGCTTTGGCTAGAACTCACAGGAAAAAATAAAAAAGTTATATTTATGAAGAAATGTAATATTTTTGTTTCAAAGACAAAATCATTTTACCAGATCTTGCCTCTCCATTTACAATCACAGTGATACGTATATTCTCTTTTTGTTGAAGAATTTGTGATGAGTTTAACTTTATTGCAAAGAGAATGGGTGAGGTGCCTCAGAACACTGAGCAGTTAGTGGAATATGATGCATTCTTAAAGAAATCCAGTGAAGTTACTGTTGTTAAACTTCGAAAGGACCTCGTCAAAGCAGGACACAGACTGCAAATCCTCATGGACTATGCTGATCATTTCTGCACATAAAAGCCATCCAAAAAGCCACATGCCAAAGGCTCTATGACAGCATGTAGGAAGTGTGAGAACTTGCATCTCTGCTGCTGAGGATTGGATCAGAACAGGACCTTAGTTATTTTGCTGTCATGGTTTGCTGTTCTTAATTCATATAAAGGCTGAAACTTTCTAAGACTGAAGATAAATCTGTAGAAGTTACTTTGAGTTTGCATTTTTTTCCAGAGCAAAAATGTAATTCGCAGATGCAATCTCTTGCTTGTTGCACCTAAAAAGGACAGGCAGTTAAATGCATGCACACCTAATTTAGTATCAGGATGATACTGTTTCCTGATGCAGAATACACTCTTGGATCAGACAGTATTTTGCTTGTTAGTAGCCATTCTATTAAATCATTGTTTTAAAGGTATTTTCCTAAAGATGACTATATTTTTTATTTTAGATGATGACATAAACCTGAACGGCACAGTTTTTCAATGGCCTGATGAGATTAAGAAAATATTTGAAAGGAGTAAAAATTTGTTGAATGACAAGAGGATTCAGGTGGAGAGAGCATTGATTGAGAGGTATGGTGTTAAGTAATTCTTCTTCACTGTGTATTTTTAAATAAAAGAAACATCTCACTATGAGTAGAAAGGAGGTAATTTCAAAGAAGGAAAACTTTAGAAGGAACCTGAGAAAATGAAGAACAGGTCTAGCTTGTATAGTTATGGATATTTCTGAAAAATGCTATTGATGAGGGTAGATTTGAGCATCCTTATACTTAAATAGATCTGAAAGGAGGAATGGAGGATTGGTCCAGAATATTCATAATTTTATGTTGTTATATTGATTAGTACAGCAGTACACATAGTTTTGTTACATTGTTTTTACTCTTAATTTATTTTCTCCAGGTAGTAGAGGTAGCAAATGTAAATAAAGTAAATAAATAAATAGTGAGGTTTGCAAATGAGCCTTGAATACTAATCCTGTGAATTCTAATACTGTGAACTCCACAGTATTGCTGTAAGTGATGATGGTGTGGTGTAAGCTTTCACTGGCATCTGTGTTTACACTAGTAGTGAGATCAGATTTCATGTGACAGTGCCTGTTGTAATTAATAAAATAATTGAAACCTGAAAAAGAATGAAACACAACATCATATTAACTTAGCTATCTCTGTCTTAGGTCTTCTCAGTTTAAGAACACTCTTGAAGTTTATTATAAAGAAGTAGAAAGCTACAAAAAGCGGGGGGATATCGTGACTGCAGAAGAATTGAGGAAGAATACTGAGAATTTTAAAGAGTTAAATAAGAATATAGACAATGCACTAGCAGAATTTGAGGTTAGTACTTATTAACTCAAGTATGGAGTAAGTTACAATGTGCTGGATGAGCAAAAGTTTGGCTCCTGCCCCAATTTTTTTTTCAGGGTTCTGGCCATATATTGTTAAGATGGCTTTAAAATTTCCAAATTCACAAAGATGTGGCAAATATTTTCTTGTGCCTGTATGCTTATTTGTCCCCGCTACTGAGCTGAAGAGAAAATTTAGGGGAAAAAAAATTCAGGGAGTTTAAAAAATTGAAATACTGAACTTCAGTGTTTCCAAGCAGACAGTAGTACCATGATGGAATCCGCAGAAAACAATTCTGGCAGGGTTGGCAGAGGCAGAGTGTTAGGGAGCAGGCATTTTCCTTGAACTGTGGTTTGTGCACTGGAGCTGTGTTTTCCTTCCCTCTGCTTGTTCTCTAATTAAACTCAAATGTTTGTGTCATTTCCATTTAATGCTGATAGGCATTAAATACAGATTTTAACACATAACAGGAATTTTCAACACTAAGGAAATCAACTGAAGACCTGATGATATTCTGGCCTCTCCATCCAGTCGACTGTATCATCCTAGCAGTTTCTCTTAGCTGTGATTCTGCTGGGAAATGAGAAGGGCTGGCTTTGACACATCTCACAGGCATTGCAAAGCTTAATTAATCTTCTAAATCACAGTGAGACAAGGAGATTTCTCAATTTACAGAGCCTTAAGGGTCAAGATTTTAATTAAGTCCCACTCAAAAGAAAAAATTGAACAAATTAAATGAGTTTAGAATTTAAATAAATTGGTAGTCCTGCACATCATTGCTATTAATCTGATTTAAAGGCATCTAGTATATTTAATTAGTGTGAGTTAACAGCATTGATATGCTGTTATAGGTAGATCAGAACAACTATCTAAGCCTGTTTCTTAATACATTATCACAATGAGAGGTGTATCCACACAATTTAAATGACATGAGCATTAGCTCAGTGAATACACGAATTTAAATATTATCTTGGAACGTGGATCTTTATATTTTTTCTGCCTGCAGCTCATATTGAATGATTACAAGTTTAATGAAAGGCCTGGTGGCCTTTTAAAAGCACAGACTCAGGACTCAATCTGAATTCAGTGTCTGCGTTTCAGACAGCATTTCTCTGTGCTTCACCTCTCTTCCTGTAAAAATAAAGAAGACAATACTTTTTAAAAATCTAAATCCTTGCACACTGATTTTTACTGTAAAATCTTTTGGACAAAGACAGTGTCTTACCATGAGTAAGCATGGCAATTAGCACCTGTGGCAGCTCCCAGATAATTTTGTGAAAGAAAAAAAACCTAATTACAAGTCAAAAAGAAATTCCTACAAACCTCTCTAACTGAGGAGCTGATTTCCCACAGTAGATTGGAAACTTGTAAGCCTTATTTTCACTGAATGCCATAGTACATTATCTTATTCTAAAATTGGTTTGAATTTTTAATTTTTAAAAAAATTATTAATTAACCCCACAAATACTTCAAGTTGGACTTGATGATCTTGGAATTGTTTAGGCTGGAAAAGACTTCTATAATTCCAAGAAAGAACCAGGGGAATTTTCAAGAACTCCATTACCTTATGCATCTAAAATCCACAGACCTATATCTACAGATCTGTCTGCTTTTAAGACACGTGAAATAATTGTGTTTAGTATTATCTGTTTAAAAGTAAACAGCAATAGGAATTTTTGATGGGAATAATATACTTTTCCCCTTAAAGGCTATTAATTATGAAGAAGATTTGCTTGGACAGGAGAAGAGTCAATTTCCTCTCTTGCAATCGATAATTTCAACCAAAGAACCCTTTGAGCAGCTTTGGGTGACAGCATATACTTTCCATACCAAATCTGAAGAATGGATGAATGGTGAGGCTTTGATGTTCATTTGATGAAACATGTTATTTGTAGTTAGTTAAGTAGAAGCCAAGAGGGTTGATTAGTCTTGAGAAAATAATTTTAAGCAATAAATGCTGGTAAGCAGTGTGAAATAATTACTGACTTGAAATTTACCTTAAGATAATTTTTTGTATCACACTTGATTTCCAGTTAGAGGATAATGAGTAAAAATAGCTGTAATTAATCCACCTTGGGAATCTCCTTGTGCTGATGTGCCCGCTGTGCTTTTTTTTATGCTGTTGTACTCAGGATCTCTTCAGCAACTGAATGCTGATGAAATTAGTGAAGAGGTTGGAAATATGTGGAGGACCATGTACAAGCTCAGTAAGAGCTTCCCCGATGTGCCTGTGCCCAGGCGCATGGCAGAGTCCATTAAATTCAAACTTGATAAATTCAAGCAGCATCTTCCTGTCCTGTCCATTGCCTGCAATCGTGGAATGAAGGAGAGGCACTGGGAGCAGGTAACTGCTTTAAATGGAAATATTCTGCCGCAGAAACTGGCAGTCCTTTATCTTTTATCCTGTGAGGTGATAGATCCAGTTTTGAAATTTGTAAACAGGCAGAAGCATCTTTAAGTCAATAATAGGGCAGAAAAGCAAATTAGGGTGTTACACTGATACTTTGTTAGAATTTGTTGCTTGCTGTTTGAAAGTATTTTACAAAAAGTGCATCTTGGTTATAGATTTATTTCTTACTTTATTTTCAGATCAGTGAAATTGTAGGATGTGAGATCAAACCGGATAAAAACACTAACCTGAAATACATATTGGACCGTGGACTCTCTAAATTTATTGAACAGTAAGAAGTTTAATCTAGTCTCATTTTTTAGACATTGTATTTTGTAGCTCAGATACCAAATATTAGTTCTTTTGGAGTTTTGTGTGCTGTTAGAACATGCTGTAAAATCAGCTATATTTATCAAGGTGTGAACTGTCAGTTGTTCTTGTAGCATAGAAGCATAAAAATCCAGTAATATTCATAAATCACTTTATTTGATAATTTAGAATTTTCTGCATTTGTCTTCCAATTAACATCAATATCTCTAACTTGGTGAGGCTGAAATGGAAAAAAATATTCATTGAAGAAAGAGTGCATGATATTATTAACAAATTGTTATGAAAGGTAGTCTGATGTGCAACTCTATCTACAAGTTTTGGGGTTTTTTTTGCTGTTTAGCTATGTTACAAAAACATTTCAAAGATATGTTTCGTTTCAATTTAGAATAGAACCTATTGGAGCAGCTGCAAGTAAGGAGTATTCCTTACAGAAATCAATAGAGAAAATGAAATCAGAGTGGGTCAATGTGCACTTTGGTTTGGCGAAGTACAGGGATACTGTAAGTAAACACGAAATCAGTACATAGATCTGAAAATAATTACTTTGATTCTGAATACCAATTGAGAAATATTAGAGGAATGTTGCTGGGGATTCGTTGTGGCACAATGGAAAGTTGTATCTGGGCAAATGTCTCCATTATTATAATTCTTTTTATGTGGACTTTAGTATCTGGGCAGCTTGTGATCTCACATACTCATCCTAACAAATCTGTAAGCCTGAGGACTTCACCGTTATTGTATGAAAAGCTAGACAGTAGTGAAATTTTAACTTGCCCAGAAGAAACAAGAATCACAGTGCAAAAGTCTGAGTCAGAAGGCACCAGCTTCCTATCACAAAACAATCTGTCTCTGGACCTTTGAAACAGAGGTGTAGAGAGGAGATTCCATTTGATATCTTCCCATCGTAGACCAGAGGGAAACAGGAAGCTGAATGACTGGTGAAATAAAGTGACTGCTATTTGGCTTACCAAAATGTGATGTATTTACAGGACACCAACATCCTGTCAGCAGTGGATGACATCCAGCTTTTGCTGGATGATCACATTGTTAAGACTCAGACAGTGTGTGGCTCTCCATTCATCAAGCCAATAGAAGCTGAATGTGTGGTAAGGAAAAACCAGTTTGATTGAGCTTGCATGTCTCATAATATGCTTTCCCCAACTGCTTCAAGGTATTTTGACATGATAAAATGTTAGAGTTGTCAACTAAGAACACATATTCATATTTTTTAGTTTTTTTCTTGTTGTAGTTTTGCTTAACTACTAATTTTTCTTAACTGTTAAATGTTTTCATTGCAGGCTTGGAGAGATAAGCTGTGTTTGATGCAAGATATTATAGATAGCTGGTTAAAATGTCAGGCAACGTGGTTATATTTGGAACCAATTTTTAGTTCAGAAGACATTATAGCTCAAATGCCTGAAGAGGGCAGAAAATTTAAAATTGTGGATTTATACTGGAAAAACATTATGACAGAAGTGGTAAGTGCTGACATTTAACAAACTGTGCATTTTTATGCACATCTGGTAACATGATTACTGATATCATGCTCATATGCTGTTCTTTTCTGCAGTTGGGTATTTGTATTGATGGACTGGAAAATCCTTTACTGAAGTCCAGCAAATTCTAGTTTTGCAGTAAAATTGTAGATTACATCATTATTACATTGAGATTTCTGTGAAGGCTGGGTGCTGAAGGGTGAATTATAGCTCAAGGAACATGAATTTTAAGTTTTCTAGCTTTCTTATGGTTTAATGGTCAGAATTAGGTAGAAAGATGAATGATTTGTGCTTTCAGGATCTGCTTACCTCTTCACTGACAAGGTACTTGTCTGATAAAACAAGAGTTTGCATTTAATTTACAGGGTATACACACTTTTGGAGCAAGTAAGTGGATTTTTTTTCATGTGGTGGCATGGTTCTTCAAAAATCTGGTGAATATGGACTATCATATCACCAGGTGTTGTGTCAGGTTAAGATAAGGGGATAGGAAGTGCAATTTGGTAACCTCTTCAATTCCTTGTAAATAAATTGAGTAAGAGGCCAGACAGTGATGGTGTGAGCTGTTTGTCAAAAATGCTGGGAGTGTGTGGTTGTGTGATAAAAGTGTTGAAATAATCAGAGTAACTAAGTAGGAGTTGAACTTGTCCAACAGCTCAGACTCTGTGAGTGATGAGGCCGTTACTGAAATAGAATCCTCGGAAGAGGAGTGTTACCAGAAAGAGAGAAAAAGGAATAATTGGTATGTGCTGTGTCTGATGGAACTTTTTTTGTGAGTGGAAAACAATGTAGCAAGTTCAAGACACCAGAGAAAATGCCAAAGATCTTATTTGTTTATATTTCCTTCATTAATGTCTATAAAGTTAAAGATGGTAAAATTGACAGTCTGAAAAGCAAAACTATCAAATAATGCAAATGTACTTAATAACATGAAAGCACACTACAGAGAAGAATTACAGCTTTTTAGCCTCCTGCAGTATATGTGATTGATGCTAAAAAATTTAATGTACAACTTATTGCAAATGTCAGTGGTTTCTGCTATGTGTTTGTTTTTACAAAGGTTAAAGACACAAAGGTACTTGTAGCAACTGAACAACCCAAGATGCTAGACAGACTTCAGGAAGCAAATACTCTCTTAGAGGACATTCAAAAGGGGCTGAATACTTACTTGGAGACAAAAAGATTATTTTTCCCAAGGTAAATTAATTAAACAGGGCTAAGTTAGAAACAAGAAGCCATAAACTCTTTCAAACCATTTCTACTCAAAACTCTCATTTAATAAACGAATGTGGGATACAGTCACATGCAGCAAAACATGAAAAGCTGTTCTCATCTCCAGACATAACTCATTTTCCTCAGTTGTGAAATGCCAGAACAGGTGGGGATGGGGAGGCACAATCTGTCTATCACAATGCAAACTTGGATTAGAAAGGCATTATTAGAGGATATTTTTGAAGGAGCTTGCTACCTTCCCATGGCTGATATGCAATTATGTCCCTGCCCCACCCTCTTTAGAGGTGTGTGATCCGTGGGAGTTGTACATGATCACGAGGAGCAGGATTCAGGGTTTTTACAGGGTCCTTAATGGCTGACTGGAGCCATTTGGTCTTTCCTGCCTGGGTTTGAGTACCCTTATTCTTCCTTTGCATAAAAGGATGGCCACATTGTAATCCTGAAAAAACAGATGTGATGAGTTTTATAATGTCAAAAATTGCTTGAGAAAAGGGATTTGAGATAATAATTTCCTCTCTGCACTAGTATCTTAAGCAATAATAAAACTAGTTGTATGAGTAGATTTATTAATGGCAATTTTCATGATTGGAAAGTAATTTTATTTTTCTGGCAGATTCTTTTTCCTGTCTAACGATGAGCTGCTTGAAATACTGTCTGAAACAAAGGATCCACTTCGAGTACAACCACATTTAAAGAAGTGTTTTGAAGGAATTGCTAAACTGGAGTTCACAGAAGATCTGGAGATCATAGGCATGATCAGTTCAGAGAAAGAAACAGTTCCTTTCGTAGATAAAATCTATCCAATGAAAGCAAATGTAATTTTTTTCTTTAATTTTACTATATGAAATTAGATTAATACTTAATACATTGCATAAAGTGCATGTTTTTGAGGGAATTAGGTTTATAACATTTAGCATCACATCCTGAAAGGAGTTTAGGAAGTGAGAGTGTAGACTGGTATTCTAGAATAAAAAGGATTTCCTACAAAGAGGAGTAAGACATACAATTTTGCAGTAAATTCCTCTGGAAGGTGGGGCATGTTGTGAGTTACAGATACTTTTTTCCCTTAATCCTGCAGGAACAAAGGGATTTTTGTTCAGGAGAAAAGGGATTTTTTTTTTTCAACCCTGAGTTAAAATGAGCAGACTTAGCTGACCATGCAATCTGTGGGTTTTGTTTATGCTTATATGAAACATCTAGCTGTTTCTTTAGGTGGGTTGTCTAATTTAGAGTTAGCTTAATATACCTGCCTTCAGACAGTGTTAACTACAGTATTACCAATCAGATTTGGGGTAATTTCAACCTTTTTTCTTTTATATATAAAGCCCAGATACAAAGAAAGCATATTTAAGCCTAACACATTTCAATAATTTGTCATTGGACAAGAATACGATCAGGAAATGTGTGTTGACTCTTAATTCTTGTTTTTTCTTTCTTTAAGGGCATGGTAGAAAAATGGCTTTTGCAAGTAGAGGAAATGATGTTGGCCAGTGTAAGACAAGTTCTTCAAGATGGCATAAAAGGATATAGCCAGGTAATTAGTCCCGAATTATGGTATAAGTTAGATTTCACAACCAAATATACATGCTTGGGTTGCTCAAATTCTTAACCAGGGAGATATGTTTGAAGCTAAGTTGCGCCTGTTCAATAGTATCAATCTGAAGTTTTAATTCTGAAGTTTCACAAAGAAAAAGTATTAAAGCTTTAGATGCTGATTCTCATCTATTTGCACCATGAGCCAAAAGGCATTTGAGGAAAAGTAATTGCTATCAGTGCCATAATCGAATGTGTTTATATGACTTTTTGTGTTTGAAATTGATCTTTTGGTTCAAGGTTCCTCGAAAAGAGTGGGTACTGCAGTGGCCTGGACAGACAGTTATTTGTGTTTCATGCATTTACTGGACAGAAGAAGTGTCTGAGGCTATAAGGAAAAAAGCTTTACAGGTAAGATTTTCTTCTAACTTTCTATTTCTAGGCACCAAACCCTTGATTAATTAATAAAAAGCTCATTCTAGCAAAGAAGATCCTCAATCAACAACATATGGCAATTTACTCATGCAGTGCTTTATTTTGTTTTTCCTTTTGCATTGGGTCTTAGCAGAGGTTTGTTCCCATTTACTTTGGTGTGTATCAGGAGAAATCCTACTGAAGGAAATTGTATTACTTCACTTATGAGTGATACTGGTGTGAATTAAAGTACCAAACAGAAAGTGACAGACCATTGTTAAACACTATGTATTTTAATTTCCAATTCCTGTCTCTACATGGGAAGCCTTGGAGAAACATGCAGGCAGAAATCTCTCTTCACAGAAGGGTGCAGTTATTTCAGAGAATGACAGAACCAATAAGGTTGGAAAAGACCTCTGAGCCCGTGAGTCCAACCCATGACCCAACACCACATTGTCAGCCAGATCCTGGCACTGAGTGACGTGTCCAGTCCAGTCTCCTTAAACACCTCCAGGGACAGTGAGTCCACACCTCCCTCCCTTCCAATGTCTAATCACTCTTTCTGTGCAGAAATTCTTGCTAATATTCAATCTAAACTTCCCCTGGCACAGTTGAAGACTTATGTGCCCTTGTCCTGTCACTTGTTACCTGGGTCCCCAGCCCTCACCTGGATCCAGCCTCCTTTCAGGGACTTAAAGAGAGGGATAAGATCACCACTTATTTCTCTGGTTATTGCTTGGCTTTCCTGGTGAGGAAGGAAAATTTGTTATTTCATACAAGAAACTTTTCTTATGTGTTCATATTGCCTCTGTCACTACAGCAATTTCAACTATCACTTCACTGAGGCTTTACTCAAACACATGCTCAAGTAGTGGAAATAATTTCTGTTTAATTCAATGGGCTTTTCTATGATCCTGTTTAAGCTGGGTGGATCAGGATTAATTTGGAGATTAATTCTGTCAACAGAATGTTTGGGCCACTTTTTAAATGTCAAAATAGAAAAGTATGAATAAACTTTACATCAAATTGTACGTTTTAATAGTAGCTTTTTGTTTCTGTATCCTTACTGAATTTCTTAGCTTTAACTTGCCTGTATTGTTTAACACTAGTTGAAGATCTTATTTGATATATCCAGATGGAACTAAAACATTTATTACTTTCAGAGAAAGTATCCTGAATAATCCATAGCTGAAGAAAAATGAGAAGGAATCACAGAATATAAGGGACCTCTGGACATCATGTAGATCAACACCTGTTTAAAGTAGAGTCAACTAAACCATGTTGCTAATGGACCTGGTCCCATATGCCCATTCCTTTCTTGTGTGGGGGAAGCAAAACAAAGAATATCTGCTCCTCGCCAATTGTAGTTTTCTCACTTCCTTTAGGAAGAAATATAAACCTTCTTCTGCTTGTACTACTTTCAGGCCATGAATATTTTTGGAGTGTTCATATTAAAATAAAATGCCAGTATACAAAAGAGAATTAAAATGATTGTGTCATGCCCAGACTGAAACATTAATATGTTTTGTTGGAGAGGCTGTCTGCAATGATTGCACCCACTGGAGCTTAGGAACTGCTGGCTACAGCATCCCATTAATGCCTGTGTTTGTTTCTGTGACAGGATTTCTTGGAGAAGAGCAATCTACAGATCAAGGACATAGTTGAGTTAGTGAGAGGAAAGCTGTCCAGTGGAGCCCGGCTGACCCTTGGAGCTCTCATTGTCATCGATGTGCATGGTAATGTGCAGCTGCTGCTCCCCCTGTGACATCTGGGGCAGTGCTGCTGTCATCAGCTGCGTGGACTATTGGAGAGAGGCACCTAAAATGCTTTATCTAACTTGAATCAGCCTTTTTAGAGTTACTGCTCAGTTCTTTGGGTAAATGAGGATTGCTCAGTGCTGCACGAGGGTCTCCCATCTACTTAGAACAGACACTGGAATCTAGTTACAATTAAGCTGATTCCCTATGCAAAACAATTGCAGACTCCTCTCTAACATGAAAACCAGCCTCTAAATATTGAATTACTCTTACGTAGCTATAAGTAAATGTTACTTTACCTGTAAGTTGTTTTACGTAAATTACCACAGTAGAAGTGTCTAGATTTTTGAAACAATCTGTGTCTTACTCTGCAGCTCGTGATGTGGTCTCAAAATTGGCTGAAGACAAAGTCACGGATCTGAATGATTTCCAGTGGATTTCTCAGCTGAGATATTACTGGGAAGAGGATGATGTGATTGTGCGAATGATCACAACAGAAAGGAAATATGGTTACGAGTATCTGGGCAATTCACAGCGTCTGGTTATAACCCCACTGACAGATCGATGTTATAGGTAAAGACATATTGTCTGTGAAGAATGTTTTCTTTTCTTGGATTGATCTGTGTTGACTTTCATTTGTTTTAGTTAATAATAGGAGGAACCTCAGCAGCTAACGTTTTCCTGTCAATTTTGCCCAAATATGATAAAAAAAAATTACAATGTATAGGCTTCTACGCCAGTAGAGTAATAGACTCTACTGTATCCAAGAAGGTGCTTCTGAAAAGAGATGGCAGCACATGGTATTGGAACTGCAAAGAATTCTATATTAGCCCATGTCAATTAATTTACCTGAAGTAAGACACACAGTTTGGATATGCCTGCCTGTAAGATAAATGAGGTAATCATAGAGCCCTTCACAGATATTTGAATGCAGTTAGCTTCCTGTGCCTCCACTGGCTTGCAAAAGGTTGTAATGGAAATGCTTCATTCCTCAAGGTTGAATATTCAAAGGCATTTGGTATTTTACTTCTGGTGAGCCCTCAAAACATGACTCAAAGCCTTTGCATGAGGGTTTTGTAACATAATCAGATCACTCCAGTGTTAACGGGGATCTAATTTTAGTAGGATGTTCACTTGAAAAGCAATGTGATTCCCAGGTTTCTGTAACAACCTTTATGCTTTCTCATCCATTTCTAAAGATTAGCTAAATTTATAAAGCCTGCCTCAGGCTCTTGTCAGTTCAAGTGCCACTTGAGGGAAATATGTACTTTTGCAGACTTTACCATTTTGCTCATGGCACTGTTCATTTGCTTGTGCAATTGAGGGTGTACAAGGTGGGTGCATGTAATAAAAGCCTTGACATTTCTTTTAGGCCAAGTGGCCGAATATGATCTTCCACAATTAGGAATCACTTATGAAACAATGCTAGGTTTTTAGGAAAGCAAAGTCAGTAGAGAAACAAGTAAATTGTTTTCAGGAGAGCCTGTATAGGAAAATACTTATCAACCCATTCAGAAGCAATCTGACATTAAAGATTGCTAGTTCTAATACCTGTGTTTTTGATAATGTAGGACATTAATGGGTGCCTTGAAATTAAATCTTGGTGGTGCTCCAGAAGGGCCTGCTGGAACTGGCAAAACAGAAACAACGAAAGATCTAGCAAAAGCAATAGCTAAGCAGGTACCAAAACTCCCTTTTTATGCTTTCCACTGTTTATGGACAAATGTTTTGGACATTTAGATATTTCTTAAATGCCATTCTTAAGCAAGTGCTACTTATTTTGTAGCTATTCATTTACAGTTGGGCTTGAACATCTTAAAGGTCTTTCCCAGCCTAATGATTGTATGATTCTGTTCTTTATTCACAAGAATAGTTGGTAATAAGTTCACATTTAGGGCTCTGTCTATATGGCATCCTGGTTTTCTAATCCAAAATTAGCAACAGAAATCCCTTCCTTTAGGTGCTAAGAATTTTATAGGGGACTTTTGTGGTAATGGTGAGCAATGTTCTCTGTGTTTTTGTTGTAGTGCGTTGTCTTTAATTGCTCCGATGGCCTCGATTACAAGGCAATGGGCAAGTTCTTTAAGGGGCTGGCACAGGCTGGAGCATGGGCCTGCTTTGACGAATTCAACAGAATTGAGGTAAAGTCCTAACTCAGACAAATAAAATGGGAATGCTTTAATTGAAGACACAAGAAGTTTCAGACTTAGAAATGACAGCATTATTAGCGATTTTCTGCTTTTACTTGCAGTGAGGTCTCTTTGTTTTGATAATTAGTGGTACAGAAATAGATGCTCAGCTGCCTGCTGTAGAAGCACGTGCCTACCCGTGCTGTGTTGCAGAAGTGCTATGTTTTGGGTCAATGTAGGTGAAAAAATGAAATGTTCCCTTAATTTATATTTTTTTCTTTTGTGCCACTCATTTGTTACTGAAGAAATGTTCTTGTCTTCTCTGTGAGAAATCAAGCTACAGCTGTGGAGTTGCATTTGTCTATGTTAAGCACAAGACAGAGAAATCCCAGCGGAGGGATTCCTGTAATGACTGGAGCTGTGTCACAAACTGAGTGACCTGATTATGAAGCTGTGTAAACAGACGAATCTAATTCTCCCCTTGATCTTACTCTGGTCTTTTTGGTTTTGTTTAATTTGGTCATTAATTACTTTGGATAAGTTTTATTGTTACTTTGATGAAATTCCATTTAAGTACATACTAGTAAATGTGGAAATGTCATGAAACTCTATTTTGTATGTACTAGCATCTTTAACTCCTTATTTTTTCTGTTACTCTGCTGTAACTTGTTTTCTAGTGAATTCAAGCATTAGCATTTCTTTTTCAAAATTCTGTTACCTTGATACTTTAAAACAATCAGCAGCCTTACCTATTACTTACCCTCAGTTTTGGACACCGAGTGAATCAGTTTTTCTGGAGAGCCTCAACTATGTGTCTGAGTTGACAGAAAGTGCATTTAGAGGCCTCCAGAGGGAGTTCCTGTCCAACTAACTTAGATGCCTACATTGAGGCACACGGTATTTCCCTGAGGAGCTTTTAGAAGCCTCTGTTATCAGTCTCTGTTAGCTGAGCAGAGAATAGTGGCTCTAACTTTTGGAGGATCCCTTCAATAGGCAGCTAATACATAGGCTCAGGGTGATTTGTCCATGGAGGAATGCAAATACAGCTATCAAAACAAGTAAACAAGACCACTACATATTAGTTCTCCAAATGTCTTGTGTTTTCCAATCTGTTCTGTCTGTATTAGGTTGAAGTATTATCTGTAGTTGCCCAGCAAATACTTAGCATCCAGCAAGCTATAATTCGCAAACTCAAAACCTTCATCTTTGAAGGGACAGAGATCTCTCTTAATCCCACATGTGCTGTGTTTATTACGATGAATCCTGGCTATGCTGGACGGGCAGAGCTGCCTGATAATCTGAAGGTAAGTCTGAAATCCTGCTTTCTTGTGGAAATTAAACTGAATTTGCCACTTGTAGTTTATATTAATAAAAAAAGTCATCAATTGAACTGATGTGTAATGGTTGCTTAAGGAAGAAAAACACCATCACTCTGAACATCCCCTCCCTTGCTACTTCTGCTGAGCATGACCCTATATGCTCCAGAATATCTCTTGGCTCAGCTGTCCTGGCTGTGTCCCTTCCCAGCTCCTTGTGCACCCCCAGCCTCCTGGCTGGTGTGGGGGGTGAGGAGCACAAAGGGCCTTGACTCTGTGCGAGCTCTGCTCAGCAAGAACTAAAACATCCCTGAATTATCAACGCTGTTTCCAGCTCAAATGCAAAACACTGCCTTGGGCCAGCTACTGTGAAACAATTTTACTCTACCTCAGCCAAAACCAGCCCACTGATAAGGTATTCAAGCATGTCCTGCTGTGCTTTTCACCGAGCTTTAGCAACAGTTGGGATTTTACAAAATGCACAGAAGAAAGGTCTCAGTCTAATCATATTGATACCAGTTTACAGCTTTAACTGTGCTCTCCCTAGTTGGAAATTCTCTGGGTTTACAACGGCTTGGTGATCCAAATCTCAATTTAAATTTATTAGAACTTTGTGAGTTGCTGAGACACTATGGAGAGACTAATATGATCCTGGTTCTTTTTCAAACATTGTCACAATTCTTTGCATGATCTTTTACAAAGCATTAACCACACCATGTGCTCGTTTGTCTGTTATAAAAGTTAATGTCACCTCCCTTTTCCTGTATTCATAGTTCCTTAGAATTGACTCTAAGCATTTGTTACTGCAGTGCTTAGCACAGACCTCTTGAACCTCTTGATAAGATCAGAATAAAATAGTATTCTAAAGCAGTCTCACAGATTTCAGATGATTCATTAATTCTTTGCATTTATGAATTTATGGAGATGATGAATTTATTCTTACAAACTAGGCACAATTTATTACAATATTCCATAGTCAGAAGTTGGTATCTTACTTTTTCTCCTTACAGGCACTGTTCCGAACAGTTGCCATGATGGTCCCAGATTATGCCTTGATCGGGGAAATTTCACTTTATTCAATGGGATTTCTGGACTCTAAGAGGTAAGACGAGCTTAATTTTCTACCTTAGTTGAGTCTGATATGCCTCATTCCTTTATAAGGCATATATGTGTGCTTGAAGCATATATGGAATGCTGCCCATGTTTTGGTTATCTAGAAAGTATTTTTAATCTCCTACTTTCTTTTTTCATTCTCATTTACCACCTCATGTTGCCAGATGTGCACTTCTACACAGAATCACTTGGAAAATATATCAAAATATTCAACAGAATTCCATAATGGTGCACACATTCTCTAGTATGGCATAATTTACAGTCTTGCTTCTCAGGTGTTTTGGGCCATCTTGTCAGCTGCTGTGTCCTAGCATCACTGCAGATACTTTTTGTATATAGGTAGGTGAATTATTTTCCTTGCGTGGTGAGATATTTTCACTCTACAAGTTCTATTTTATTATCCACAGTCTTGCCCAGAAAATTGTTGCCACTTACCGTTTGTGCTCAGAGCAGTTGTCATCTCAGCACCACTACGATTATGGAATGCGTGCGGTGAAATCTGTTCTGACAGCAGCAGGGAACCTAAAACTGAAGTACCCGACTGAAAATGAAAGTGTGTTGTTGCTTCGGGCTTTGCTGGATGTTAATTTGGCCAAGTTCTTGTCCCAGGATGTGCCGTTGTTTCAGGTAAGGCCAGCATGTTTTAGGTTTTATGGTGATGGGATTCATTATAAGAACTCACAGAAACAGGTCATTATCTTAATTTAGAGCAGTTTGATCTAGATGACCCCATATTAGTGTAGAGTTATTTCAGTCCACTGATCTGGAGGAGTTCTTTGGTTCTGTTAGGATTATTTTGAAAAGCAAATTTTCAGTGGTGCATTTAAAGTTATTCTATAAAATATTCTAGGTGATACCTTGTTAAAAATCATCTTGGCTGTTTCATTTGTGGAAATCATTCTTTGAAGTTTGTTTTCTGGCTTTGTGCTCCAAAAGAGATGTGGATAATTAAGTTAAGGCAAATTAGAAATTTGAGTTCAGAATAAAAAATGATGATGTTTCTACTTGCATGCTGCTTTAATAGCAAATAAATTAAGATACAAAGCAATCAATATTGAGGACTAAAAGCTAGGATAGAAGCACAGCCAGAGTCACTGCTCTGAAATTTTGGAGCACATACCCTTCTATTTAATCACTGAAATTCTTTCAACTACTTTCACATCATTTTGTGTAATCCTGATGGGAGCAAATTTGCAAAGGAGAAGCTTTTTTTATTTTTAAATTTTTTTTACAATAGCAACGTGTTCATGAAAACTGCAGGCACATGTTTCTGTTTCATTCTGTATACAGAATACTTCCATGGCTACAGTTTGCCTAGGAGTTAGTTTTGTTCAGCTGAGGACATTCAGTTTTAAGCTCGTGTTATCTGTGTGAATATTGTTTTACTTGGGAATTTTCTCCTTTTGTAACCCGTGTTTAAATAGTGTTCTTTTCTGTCTTTCCTTAACAGGGTATCATATCTGACCTGTTTCCTGGAGTGGTTCTTCCTACGCCAGACTATGACCTATTTATCAAGGCTCTAACTGAAAATATTGAAAAATTGAATCTTCAACCAGTACCATGGTTCATTGGAAAAATTATTCAGGTTTATTTTCACATACTTCTGGGGAATAAAAGAGTGACAGCAGAAATACTCTTCATTCACTCTCTGTGTCATGATGAATAGCTAACTCCTTACCAATTAGTGGACTATTACAAATGGGGTATTTTCACTGAGTAAAAATCATGGAACAAAAGCTGGCTTTGGTCACAGTGATTTTATAATTCAGACAGTCTGTGAAGGAGCTAATGTGTGCAGCCACATTGCAGGGCTTGTGCTTCAGGACAGAAAATTAAACTGAATCTGTTACTAACTGAGGCAGTGTAGCCTAGTGAACAGAATGTTAGACTGGGAGTCAAGCTTTGTTCCCAGTTCTGTTCAGTCTCCTTGAGAAGTCTTGAAAGAGGTGACCTTGCTTATGCTTCACTTCCAGGTCTGTGTTCCCACTGCCTCACACTTACTAGTATTGGGGCCCTTTTAAACAATACTTCACCTTTTTTTCTTGTGCAGCCTAGTGACAGGGTAAAGTAAAACTGTGTGGCCTAGGCCAGGGTTATCAGAGCCCTTTCCAACAGCAGTTCAGACTTCATGGCTTATGTTCAGGCTTGCCTTATACTGTCTTCGAAACCATGCTGTATCTTTCATTTAATTAGGAGCAGTTTTCACTGGTTAGGAAGTTAGAATAGGAAATTTCAGCCTTAACATGATTTTAAAAAATCTTCCTAGGGTTTATTACAGGTCTGTTTGGTGGTAGTTTTGCTTTGACTTTAGTGTTGACAAGATCTTGTGAGGTGATGGAAGAATTTACCACCTTGCAATCCAAAATCTGCCGCTGTGGGACTGGCCATATGCCAGATCCTCAGAGCTGTAGTTTCAGTCCCTTTTTGTCAGCTTCATTGGTAACCACTGATTTCAGCTCAGGCCCTTTCAGTTCAGGGCTGGGATCTGCAGTGTCTGGTTAGTGCCCTCACACCTTGTACAGTGCTGCTGTTGCAGCTGAGGGATAACATTTAGCAAGGAGAAAGGGAGGATGCCTGGGGAAAAGGACTTCTTAAATGGTGTCAGTGGGAACTGCCATAAAAGCGTGACTGCCCTCTGATTTGGATTAAGGCTTTGGTCAGCCAGCAGAGCACAGAGATTTGGTGTTGTCACATCTGAATGTGGGAGAGAGACTTCTATTTTCATTCACACGGCACGTAGCACTTGCTTTGTGCCATGCTGAGGAGTGACTGTGCTGTCTCTGGCAGGTGTACGAGATGATGCTGGTGCGCCATGGTTTCATGATTGTTGGAGATCCTATGAGTGGGAAGACCAGTTCATACAAAGTGCTGGCTGGAGCCCTGGCTGATTTGTGTGCAGGTAACATTGTCCAGCCACAAGCTTCTCATGAAATGAAGCCAATTCTATGACTGTTATTCCTCCTTTGCTGAGATATGCCCAGGTTGTTAATTGTCCTATATTCTTCTTTCTCGACTGTGGAATTTCTATTCATTGAACTATTTTTGTCTGGTATATTTGTCTGATAGTACTTTTGTCTACATCTACTGGAACAGTAAGCCATACTCATGTGTTTATGCTTTTCTGAATTTTGTTAGACGTTTTATTTGTGCATAATACTCTTAAAAAATTAGCTCTGATAGGATATTGTGAGTAGCTCCCACAAATATGTGAAATCTCTGCTGCTCTGCTTTTTCCTTTTTCCATGTGTTTTTTACAGCATACTTCTTGCTTGCCTTGTACAAGTAAGGGAATTTCTTATTTACTGCTATCTAGATGTCAGTAATCTGGGGTTTTTTGCTTTGAGCAGCCAGAGTAGGATGCTCAGGAATCATGTTCAGATGTTGAATAAAACTAACCTTTCAAATTCTCAGCTCATGTATTTGCCTTTTTATACAGCAAACACCATGGATGAATTTGCTGTTGAATACAAAGTTATTAATCCCAAAGCCATTACCATGGGGCAGTTGTATGGCAGTTTTGATCCCATAAGTCACGAGTGGTCAGATGGAATTCTTGCAAAGGCCTTCAGGGAACAAGCATCTTCTACCACAGATGATCGCAAGTGGATTATTTTTGATGGCCCTGTGGATGCAGTTTGGATAGAGAACATGAACACTGTGCTGGATGATAATAAAAAGGTAGCCTAATTTTTGTCTGTAACCTCATCCTTGAATAAACATAGTTAATTCTAGTAGTAGCAATATTGTTACTATAATTAATCAAAGGAGGTGTGAAATTCAGGAAAGGCTGATGGACCTAAAAGCACTGCTTTATTTCCCCACTTTTATGAGAGGGTTTAGATGGTACTAGATAATATTAACCCATTACTTCTCCCTAGAAGCCTTGTCTTCCTTCTTCATTGAAGTGAGGTTGATCACTGAGGCTTTTTTATTGACTCTTTTAGGAAATGGAAATGCAGGGACTCAGTTCTATGACTGAAAACTTAACGTGCTTAAATTACCTTGAGAATAAATTAATTTTTAAGAAGCTGCAGGTCATAGCTGCTTTTTTTGCAGAGTTTTTTAAAGCTAGAGCATCGTTCTGTGTCTCTGCAAGCCTTACAGCAAGACATGGAAAAGTTGAGACAAGGTCATAAAATATCATGTATTGTAAAGATACAAATGAATGAATGAAGAGTGACACTAAGTGGAATGTTCAGTGATTTTATGACAGACATTGCTTTGACTGTGTGATCAGCACTGACATGACTATACCATGTTTATGTGATGCTCTTCTTCCAGTTATGCTTAATGAGTGGTGAAATAATTCAGATGAGCTCAAAAATGAGTTTAATCTTTGAGCCGGCGGACTTAGAGCAGGCATCTCCAGCAACTGTCAGCAGGTAATGTGAGAGCATTCATGCCTGACCTGCCCCACCTTGCACATGTATTCCTCTGCCACAGGTGTTTGTTCTTCCCAGGTGTGGAATGATCTATATGGACCCACAACAGTTAGGTTGGGAGCCACTGAAGGATTCCTACATGAAAACTCTGCCTCCAAACCTGCAGGAAGAACACCGAGCGCTGGTGCGAGCCTTCATTTTTTTGCACAGGTTTAATTTATAAGATTAACTATAAGGTGACATTCACAGTTTGCTCACTTGAAGGCAGGCATGCAGAATCAAAACTTTTTTATTATTGCAGTTAACAGTTTAGCCTTCAAAGCCTTTTTCACCTCATTGCTTGTATGGAGAGCTCTTTTTGCTGTGTATTGTACTATGTTTTTTGTAGATGCAGATAAAAACAGGTGTTGGTGAGAATCAGCTTTTAATGGAAATTTTAAATCTCTATTATTTGGCATTAAAATCTAGTAAAATAATTGGAATAATATTAGGATTGAAGCTGTAGAAAACTTATTTATATGATTTGAGAAGACTCCCTTTTGAGTTTCTGCAAGAAATTAGAATCAAATTCCAAAGAAGTACCAAGACTAGAAGAGCTCTTTATTTACAGTTTTCTTAGTTCATCAGAGTAAAGTAATTATTCCTTAAGCAACAGATAGCCTGACCCTTGAGACTAATCCCTGGGAAAAGGGTAGATCATAATTTCTGTTCTGTTTTCCCATTTGAGTTCCTGGAGCAGATACCACCAGCCATGGTCCGTATTTACCCGCATGCTGTGGCACACAGCAGGCACCAGTCAGCCTCAGCATGCTGGAATTTCTCCTGTGGCACAGTATCTGTGCTGGGTCCTCTGTAGGAGGCCTCTATTTAAGGGAGACCCTCATCTTTGTTTCTGTTGGAATAATTTGGTTGTTGCCTAAGCAAGACAGGAGTCTCTCTAGGCTGTTTCTGCTCTGCTCTCTGGATTAGTAACTGGGTAACAGAATTCCTACTACAAACTTCTCTGTGGTAAAAGCAACTTGTTTTCACCGTTGGATAATGCTGGTGTAACTTTGTGAACATTTTAGTACTGCCTCACACAGACTCTTTCCTGACCGCTCTGCCAACCTGGACAATTTCCGATGCCTTATGTTTGACTGAGGGTGAATTGAGTGGGGAGTGTGGCAAGTCCTGCATTGTCACACAGCTATTTCCTTTTCTCCTGGTAGGTCAATGACTTGTTTATGTGGCTAGTCGAGCCCTGTTTAGACTTTATTGACCATCATTGCAAAGTCTTTGTAAAAACGTCCTCTCTTCATCTGAGTTACAGCTTGATGAAACTCTATTCTTCTCTCCTTGGTAAGTACCCTAAGCTGCCTGTTCTTTATTTCAACTTTTTTTTTCCTGCCATGTTCCAGGACAAAATGCAGTTATAAGGTGCAAGGAGATGCCAAAGGAATTCCTTACTGTTGAGTTCATATAACACAGTCAGTGATCTCACTGATCAGTATTATCATTAGTTCTTTGCATACAGAGCTTTATCATTCAGAAACTGTTGTCCTTATAAAACTGAACATGATCTTGCAAATATGTTCTATGTTTTGTTTGCTGTTTGCTGCCATCTGAAGAAAAGGGTTAGGACTCTTTCTAAATATTTTTCTTCTAATTTCATTTTTATTTGTAAAGAGTGTTTTATGCAGACAAGATCTTCCTTTTGTAGATTGGCTTCATTCCACTGAAGACAGTGCTCTACTTTTCAGTGCTCAGGATACTTCTGCAAAAATGCATTTTGAATCAGGATTTATGGTAATTACTGGCATTTAGCTAAAATCCAAATATGTGTTTTAGATGAAATAAAGGAATCTGATGATGAAAACAGTGAAACCATGTCTGCCCAGCAAATCACCTCATGGCTGCAGGCCCTTTTCCTTTTTGCTTTGGTGTGGACAATTGGAGGGATCATCGATGCAGACAGCAGAAGAAAATTTGATTCCTTTTACCGCAACTTGCTTAATGGAATGAATGAGGAAAACCCACGCCCTAAAAATGTGAAGCTTAACAGAAACAACATCTTCCCAGAAAAAGGTGCTTCTTTAGAACTGTGCTTGGCCTTTTATAAAGCAGTAAGAAAGCTTGGCACTTAGTGTGCCTGGCAGATGTTAAGTCTGCAGCAGAGCCACCATCTGCCAAGCCTTGGGCTGCACGGTTGGGTGTCCTTTCCTGGCTCTCTTAACCAGGAGTAGCATATGCCTCCTGTTGTATTCAAACACTGTGGCTGAATCTGACCTAAAATCATTTGGTGAT
>VWZN01009801.1:1929110-1965252 GCA_013396955.1 Regulus satrapa | reverse complement strand
TATATATATATATATATATATTAGGCTGTTTGATGATTGCTTTGCAACATTTCATTAGTCTCTGTGAGCTCCCTTTCATGCTTTTGTCTCAATTCTGGTACCACTTACACTGAAAGTTCAGCACTGCAGGTGCACATGGAGCCCTGGGGTTGCCTGGTGGTTAAAATTTGGGTTCTGCTTTGTTCTCTTAACAGCATTTGATATTGGGGAAACTGTGGTGGAAAAAAGCCAAAGCCTGAATTCCCATTCCTTAATTTCTGTTTTCAGTGGTTGATTTCATGGTATTGTAGTATGAGTTACTTAGAGAAAGCAAGCAAAGATGCTTACTACTACTTTGGGATGTGGAGAACAGTTCTGAGAGTCCTGCATTGCCTCCATTTCCAAATAGGGGCACTCAGATTTTGATGGTAGCTGTGAACTGAATGGAAGGGAAGCACAGCAGAGATCTGCAGATGAAATTTCAAGATAACTTAAGCTTGTTCAACTTTTCCTTCCACTGTAGTCACAATTGTCTTGTCTATTAAGTACATGAGAGATGTAAGATTACATTTCATTCTGCTGCTGAAAATATTTTCTTGAAATCCACAGCTACTAACTAATTAAAAGTCAAAAATGAGGAAGAGAAATAAATGTCCATACCAGTGTTCCTTTCCCTTTGCACAGCAGGGGAACAGAACTAGGTCACTTAACTCTGTAGTTCTCCAGGCTTTATATAATGTCTGTGAACCATAATATAAGCAGTACTGGTTATGCTATTGACTGTACAAGCCCTGAACGAGAAGTGGGGCCATAGTATCTACTAGAAACTTGTTATAGTTTAGGTTTTTTTAAAATGCATTTGTGCTACAGGCTTCCTGTAGTTGCTTACAAATATTCATGTTAAATAAGGTATTAGATGTTTGATTTCAGTGTTTTATTTTACTTTCCTGTGTAATAGGTATCTGAGCTGATCATTCCAACAATGGAAACTGCCAGACAAATGTTTTTTCTCAAAACATATGTGGAACATAGTGTGCCTTTGCTTTTTGTGGGTCCCACTGGCACTGGAAAAACAGCTATAACAAACAATTTTCTAATAAAACTTCCAAAGGAAAAATACATTCCAAGTTTCATCAACTTCTCTGCAAGAACCTCTGCTAACCAGACCCAGGATATTATTATGTCCAAGCTGGACAGAAGAAGAAAAGGATTATTTGGACCTCCATCAGGGAAAGAAGCTATAATTTTTGTGGGTAAGACATACTTTTCATTTTTTAAAAATAATTTTTGTTCTGGCTTTAGGCAAAGGAACTGGTTCACCAAGCCTAGTAAATTTGGATTGCCTCAGTGCTTTTTTCAGGTATCCAGAGAATCCTAGAATCTCCTAAGTTATCCTGATCCTGAGGACCAAACCATTGCCCTTGCTGAGAGGTTTAAGTGGTAGTTGTCTTCAGAATAGTTCTTAGAATTGCAGTGGGACATGACATGAAATAAAATCACCAGCCACACTGAGTTAAGCCATCACTGCTAATTGTGCCTGTGAGGTGTAATGGTATTTGATTTTGGTTAGTTCAGTGGGAAGCAGGAATAACAACACACAGCCTTTTTTACCTCTAGTTCAGTTCTTTTTCCTTTTTAGAAGAAAACTGAATTCCTAAACACTGAAGTTTTTTACTCAATGTCTGTGTTCTCCACAGATGACCTAAACATGCCTGAAAAGGAAGTGTATGGAGCCCAGCCAGCTATTGAGCTTCTCAGACAATGGATTGATCATGGGCACTGGTATGACAGGAAAGATGCATCCTGCATCAGTATCATAGATGTCCTGCTTGTCACAGCCATGGGTCCCCCTGGGGGAGGCAGGAATGACATTACAGGTAGGAAATACATCACTGTGGTGAGTGCTTATCTAACTGACTGAAGTTAAGGGGTGGGTTCAGGTTTGCTGATGGAAAATTCAACATTTATCTATGACCGGTGGATCTAGAGGTGCATTCACTGAGTGGGTCACTCCAAGTACAGGCCTGTTATGTTCAAGTTCATATCTGTATCTTTACCAGAGGGAGTTTAATTAACATTAGAAACAATGTTTTTAGTGTTGATTCAACTGTGAATGACAGATGTTATTCTGAAATTAGCAATGGAGATTATTTCTGTTTTCTATTCTTTGGAAAAGGGAGGGAATGCACCCGCTTGCCATGTCTCTGGCAAGTCTATTCTGAAGTTCTATCTCCTGCTGCTAAGGTAGGCTGCCTGCATTTGTTTACAAGAGTGTTACCTGCAAGTCCATGATTCCTGTCACAGCACCATAAGGGAGGTTATATTTTATAATGAAAAAATTAGGTAAATAAAAGCCCTAATTTAGTTTCAGCTACATTATTATAGGCTATATACAGCTGCATTGCTGTAAGGCACTTCATGCTTCTTTGCTTCTTATAAATACTGTGCTACAGGTATAACTGTATGTGTTCTGAGGAGGCTTTATAACAATAACTCTTCTGATATAGCTACATTTCTAAAATTTACTAATGTATAGACTTATTCTTTTTAGGTGAAAGCCAATAACAAGGTACTTGACTTCGTAAAGTTTTTACTGTGTCATATAATCAAGAAGGCTGAATTGAGTTGAAATTTTAAATTGGATAATAGTGACCTTGTAATGGAGATTCATGTTTTACATATTCCAAACAGTAGTTTTAAGTTAAATACTGATAGAAAATGTAAACCAGTTGATATTTCTTTTGCTTCACTGCTGGGACAAAAAAATGTCAGAAACAAAATCATTAAGCTGGTGACAGATTCAAATGTTTTTTTAGCAACAGTCGAACCTAGAAGATGCTAGCTGAAAGGTGAAAAAATGTTTGAAAATTTAATGTCACTGTATCCTTCCGTGTGTGTTACAGGACGCTTCACACGGCACATGAATATTGTCTCTATCTGTGCCTTCAATGATGACATTTTATCCAAGATTTTTACTGCAGTTACTGACTGGCACTTCAGCCAAGGCTTTGATGCTTCGTTTCTGAGGTAATTGGATCCATTTCCTTTCTTGTCTTTTCCCTGTGATTTATCTGCAGAAGTTAAAATTATATTTATTTTCCTTCTGAAGGCTGGGTAAGATGATGGTCCAAGCGACATCGGTGATTTATAAATTGGCAGTTGAGAATTTTCTCCCAACTCCTTCAAAATCCCACTATGTCTTTAATCTGCGGGATTTTTCCAGGGTTATTAAAGGAGTTCTGCTCTGTCCACACACTCATTTGCAAGTAAGTTGTAGTTTAATTATGTTGATGTAAGAGAGAGCAGTGAAAAAAGTAATTTATTTTAATAATACATGCACTATGATTTCAATAGATTTACAGGGTTTAAGATCAGAATAGTCCCTGAATTCCTTGTTACGTATTTTCCCTCTGTCTCTGAGAGAGAGAGAGCTGTCATGTTGTTAATACAATTTGATTTGATACAGTAGAGAAAACTGCTTTGACATGAGAGTCCCAGTTTGTGTTGGCAGGAAGGACAAGATGGTAACTAGGTGAGGAATCCAGTTAAGTTAGCAGATGCTGGGCCATGTGCTGAATGGCTTGGCATTGAAAGATTCCCACTGAGTTTAGTACAAGGTATAGCAGGGTCCAGATGGACATTTCTAACCTTTTCTTTTTGAGCAGATCCTTCCTGAGCTGTATTTACCCATTCTTTTGTATCTACATTTTCAGGATGGAGATAAACTGATCAGACTTTGGGTTCATGAGGTTTACAGAGTTTTCTATGATCGCTTGGTTGATGAGGATGACAAGAATGTTTTCTTTCAGATGGTACAAGAGACAACATTAAATAGCTTCAAACAGAACTTTAATAAGGTATTTTTGGGTAATGTGCTGGGACCAAGATGATACTGATGCATTTTCAGAAATACTTAAATGTTGAGATTAACTCAGTACTGGAGACATTTTGTGATATTTTGATCAGTGAATTTATGAAGTATGGACAATCTTCTATTCAGCACCAAGTATTCATATCAGAATGACTTAACTCATAACTTCTGAGCGATTCTGTGTTGATGCAGAGGACTAACTGGAATGGAACACATGTCTTGCACAGCATTTATCTGTGCTTTTACCCAATATAATTATTTGGATGATCCAGTGGGTGTAGTGGGTACCTTTCTGAGAAGCCTTTTAAGAACTAGTCCTGTATTTGACAGCAGTTTCTCTATGTGAGGTATACATATGTGGAAATCTGCATGTCAACCTACAGTATTGTTTTCCAGACCAAGATTGTAACCAGAACAGTGAAAAACGGTGCTTTCTGCGGTATTAATGCTATGTAGATAAGGGTTATTATGACTTTAGGGAAAATAATTTGCTGATAGCTAGAATTATGTGTTGATTCTTGTCTTTTTCCTAGGTACTGGGTCATCTCTCACCTACTGGAAAAGTCACTGATGATAACATTCGTGGCCTATTCTTTGGAGACTATTTAAAGCCAAACAGCTCTGTCAAAATTTATGATGAAATCACGGACTTAAAGCAGCTGACAAGCGTGATGGACTTCTACCTTGAGGAATACAACAATATCAGCAAGGCCCCCATGTCCCTGGTCATGTTCCAGTTTGCTATTGAGCACGTCTCGAGGATCTGCAGGGTGCTGAAACAGGATAATGGACACCTGCTGCTGGTGGGCGTTGGCGGGAGCGGCCGGCAGAGCGCCACCAAGCTTGCCACCTTCATGAACTCCTTTGAGCTCTTCCAGATCGAAATGACCAAGTCCTATGGTGTCAGTGAATGGAAAGATGATATTAAACAAGTCATGCTGAAAACAGGTGTTGGGAACAACCACGTGTCCTTCTTGTTCTGTGATAATCAAATAAAGGATGAGTCATTTGTAGAAGATATCAACATGCTTTTAAATACTGGGGATGTGCCTAATATCTTTGCAGCAGATGAGAAAGCTGAAATTGTTGAGAAAATGCAAAGTGCAGCAAGGATGGAGAACAGGAAAATCGAATCCACACCCCTTGCTATGTACAATTTCTTTATTGAAAGGGTGAAGAAAAATTTGCATATCGTCTTAGGTCTGTATACAATGCATTGTTTCTTAGAGTGTTTTTATTTAGGTTTATGTGCTTTTCTGCTTCCTAACTGCAGAGAAACTTAGGTAACGATCATGTTGGTTTTTTTTGTAGCCATGAGTCCTATTGGAGACGCATTTCGGAATCGATTACGGATGTTCCCTTCACTGATAAACTGCTGCACCATTGATTGGTTCCAGACCTGGCCTACAGATGCTTTGGAAATGGTTGCTAACAAGTTTTTAGAAGATATTGAGCTCAAAGATGACATCAGAAAAGAGTACGAGTTTATCTCTCGAGAAACATATAAAGCAAATGTTTGTTCCCCTGCCTCTCGTGTCCCCAACGTATTTGATCTGTCCTTAAAAATGGATAAAGCTAAGCCAGCTTTGGGTTTCAGTGCAAATCAGAGACACCGAGACAGATGTATCTGATGTTTCTGAAAATCAGGCCACTCTTCGAGAGGAGTCCAAACTATTTCTAATAATGGGGAAAATACACTTCTGCCTTCCCTAACACCAATAGGACTTCATATGCTTACAGTAATTTTTTGAGAGTTGACATAAAGACAGACTGTATTTTCAAAGTAATGTGGAACATTTTTCCCTAGGGTTGTGCAAGTGTGCAAATATTTCCAAGAAAGTGTGAGAGAACTCTCTGTTGGCTACTATGCGACGCTGCGCAGACACAACTACGTGACACCAACTTCCTACGTGGAACTGATTCTCACCTTCAAGACCCTGCTGAATAGAAAAAGGGAAGAAGTTGACATGATGAGGACTCGTTACCTTATGGGACTTGAAAAGCTTGAATTTGCATCTTCACAAGTAAGTTTCAGATGAAAATGCTGAATATGTGCCATATGCATACTGCAATGTGGGGTCTGTATCGTTGAAACTTACAAAAATAAAACTTCTTAATTTTTTTCTTCACTGTGTTCATGATGCTATTGATAGTTTTCTATAGAAAGCCAGCAGGAAAAGTTAGATTTCTGCTTAGTAAGTTGAAGAAACGGTGATCTCTAAGTTTGCATTATAGCTCTTAATAGAGAACAAAATTAAAATGAAGGTACTCATTAAATGTTGAAGTAATTAACATTATAAATTTAATTATTTTTCTCAAAACCTTATATGGAGAATCCACTTCAGCATTCTATTCTATTACCCTTTCCAAAGTAGGGGAGAAATAGAAAAACATTGCAAGACAATATTAAACATTAATTCCTGAGTAGATTCCAACTAGGAAATTGATCAGGTTCCAGATAAATAATTCCTTTTTCAGCCTATGTGATCCAGGGATTGATCTTTCCAAGATACAAACTGAAGGGGCTTCTAGATGCTTGCTGGATGAAGAAGATCTAGTTTGCAGCTTTTGTCTCACTAATTCTGCGTTCCAGTCCAGGTTTCTTTTGGATTTTGTTTTCCACCAAAGCACTAAAGGATTATTTGGACTTACATTATCTGAAAGTCATGTGAGGAAAAAATAGAATTAATCAATATATTTCTCGTTATTGACATTAATGAATCTTAGTAAAGCAAATGTATTGCATAGATGATGATAAATACACCTTTAAAAATCTAATCAATTAAATGAAACAGCTCTTAAAAAATGAACTAGTGAACTATTAATTCTTTAGATCACATGTCTTTTTTTAGATTGTATTACTATAGGGTCTTCCAATCTTTATTCCTAAGACATCAAGATATAAAATGCACACAATGTTTGCACAGATTTTTTTTCTTGATTTCCTGTTGTATTCATCAGGTGGCAGACATGCAGAAAGAACTAACTGACCTGCAGCCTGAACTGATTAAAACGTCTGCAGAAACAGATAAAATGATGGTCAAGATTGAAAAGGAAACAGTTGAAGTAGATGCAAAAAAGGCAATAGTGTCAGCAGATGAAAAAGAGGCCAATGATGCAGCTGCTGTTGCCCAGGGTATTAAGGTAGAGCACAAGGGCTTGAGCCTGGGGACGAATGGGTCCAAGGAAATGGGAGCTGTGATGATGTATTAATGGGGTGAGCCAAGCTCTTCAAGTAACAAAATTGCAGATGATGAATGACATGCTCCTAACATAAATCCGGTAAATTTGGGCTGTTTGGAGTCTGACTGCATCTCACAGTCCTGCATAACTTCTGTTTCTGGTTCATGTTCCAAAAGCTGTATTAGTTCTTATTTCTCTACTAATATATTCACACTTTCAACAGCTTGAATAATGAGTTTATACTGTTTCCAGGTCCAAAGACAGTTAATTTAGAGTTAGTTGAGGTAATTTGGCATATGCTGCATGTAGTCCTATTAGACATAACTTTAGAGGTGATGCCATAGCCAGACGTCTGTAGCACAGAATTTCCTGTGGGAAGCCTCAAGATTCCCTCAGCATTTTTTCTGTAACTAGCTGGAAATGTCAGAGATATTTTATATGGATAATTGCTGAGATCAGAGTATAGGATAAAGAATTTAAGCTACACAGTATCCATTTTTCACCTGATCAACACTGAGAGATGTAACTAAGAACGACTGTATCTAGTCTTTATTTTAATTCTCATTGCTAAACCAGACAAACTTTGATCTTGAAAGTTTGTCTGATTTTTTCAACTATCAGTTCCGTTTATGGAAGTTACTAATTTCTCTACAAACCTTCCCTCTTTAAACTGTGCAGTCAAATTTTGAAAGTAGCTTTCTCTCCTAGAAACACAATGTTGTGAAGAGTCTATTTGATGGGCACTGAACAAGAGAGAAGGTTCTGCCAGGCTGTGCTGTAGTGGGGTGATCAGGCTGCAGGCCTGCTCTTGCGTGAAGGTTTACAGCTTTCTGCCCAATGTCTTAACAGGATGAATGTGAAGCAGACCTTGCAGAGGCTCTGCCAGCTCTGGCTGCAGCAGAGGCAGCTCTGAACACCCTGAATCCTTCCGACATCACTCTTGTGAAATCCATGCAGAATCCACCTGGTCCCGTCAAGCTCGTCATGGAGAGTATCTGTATCATGAGGTCAATTAAACCAGAGAGGAAACCTGACCCCAGTGGCAGTGGTAATGACACAGCTTTTGTTATCCCTGCCCAGGAACGTGTGGGTGCTGTTGGGCTGTGCTGGTGAAGTGCCTCTGCCATGAATGCAGCTGGGTGCACTGGAGGTGCATTTTGCTGGCAGGGACAAGTACACTGAGTAGTGAAGAGCCGCTTTTGCCATGCTAACGTACTGCCCTTGCCTGACACTGCTGTGCAAGCTTTGTAAATATGCTCCCAGTCACCAGCACAAGTCATCTCTTCAAATTGCTTTGACCCAGCCTTGAGATTTGATGGCTGTGAGGAACTCTGGGTACTGGAGGTGTGCTGTGCACCATCTGCTGTGTGTCCCCTTGTAATCCCAGCTTCCAAACTATCAGTTATTCTGGGAGAGGGAATTCCAGTTATACCTCTGCCATAGGTGATTATTCTAACAAGATTTTTCTGTGTGGTTTAATGTTGTTATATGGGATTGCACAGGATTTGCAAGGTTGGAAAGAGAACTTTTTCTTTCACTTTTCTTCTATTTTGTACCTATACAGTTCAATCCTTCATTATTAAAAATAAGAATTATATTAATGCTTTTCATCCAAACTGGTCTTATCTAGATTAAGAAGGAATACTTCCACAGTTACTGATTTATCTAATATATGATGTTAAGAGAGACTGTATAGTAATTAGTTTCCCTTAATGGGCTTTGTTGATTTAAAATTAATATGCAGTTAATAAATATGACATTGATGATGGAGGTCGTATCTGAATTCCTTTAGGTAATGATTTTCCCAAACTATTTAATAGTCTTTGAATAGTAAAATTCCATTGCAATATCATTGATGTTAACTCTTTATACGTTGTTTCAGATTACTTTTTTCAGTTTGAACATGCATGTATTGAGCCTGATTTTAATCTTATTTGCAATATAGGTAAAATGATTGAAGACTTCTGGGGGCCAGCTAAAAAACTTCTTTCAGATATTAAGTTCCTTGACAGATTAAAGTCATTTGACAAGGATAACATTCCTCCTGTCATAATGAAGAAGATTAGAGAGAAGTTTATGAATCATCCAGATTTTCAGCCAGAGGTTGTAAAGAATGTCTCATCTGCCTGTGAAGGCTTGTGCAAGTGGGTGCGAGCCATGGAGGTCTACGACCGTGTTCAGAAAGTGGTGGCCCCAAAGCGCGAGCGTCTGCAAGAGGCTGAAGGAATCCTGGACGTTCAAATGCAGAAGCTGCGGGTGAAACAAGCGGAGCTTAAGGAGGTTGTTGATCGCCTGCAAGCTTTGCAAGATGAGTTTGACAAAATGAATAACCGCAAGAGAGAGTTAGAGAATAATATCGAACGTTGTTCGCAGAAGCTTGTGAGAGCTGAACAGCTGATCAGTGGTCTGGGTGGAGAGAAGGAGAGGTGGACAGAAGCTGCACGGTTATTAGGAATTCAGTACATAGACCTCGTGGGGGACGTGCTGTTGTCATCAGGAACTGTGGCTTATTTGGGAGCCTTCACTGTCGATTATCGCCTGAAATGTCAAAAGCAGTGGCAGGATCTGTGCATTGAAAAGAACATCCCGTGCTCCAGTGATTTTAGCTTAAGTAATACATTAGGGGATCCGGTCAAAATCCGTGCATGGCAGATTGCTGGGTTGCCCGTTGATTCTTTTTCCATTGACAATGGTGTAATTGTTTCTAACTCAAGAAGATGGGCTTTAATGATAGATCCTCAAAGGCAAGCTAACAAGTGGATAAAAAATATGGAGAAAACTAACAAGCTGGCAGTTATCAAATTATCTGACACACATTATGTGAGGACATTAGAAACCGCTCTTCAGCTTGGAACACCAGTCTTGCTAGAAAATATAGGTGAAGAATTGGATGCTTTCTTAGAACCTATTTTATTGAAGCAAACATTCAAACAACAAGGAGTAGAATACATGAAATTAGGGGAAAATATAATTGAATATTCAAAAGACTTCAGGTTTTACATGACAACCCACTTAAGAAACCCTCATTATTATCCTGAAGTGGCTGTGAAAGTTTGTCTACTCAATTTCATGATTACACCTTTGGGTCTTCAGGACCAGCTTCTTGGAATTGTAGCTGCAAAGGAAAAGCCTGAGCTAGAAGAAAAGAAAAACCAGCTCATTATAGAAAGTGCAGCCAATAAGAAACAACTAAAGGAAATAGAAGATAAAATCCTGGAGGTCCTTTCCCATTCAGAAGGAAACATCTTAGAGGATGAAACAGCAATTAATATTTTGTCTTCATCCAAAGAGCTATCTGCAGAAATCTCTGAAAAGCAACAAATTGCCTCTGTAACTGAGAAGGAAATAGATTCTACTCGGATGGGGTATAAGCCAGTTGCTGTTCATTCAGCTGTTGTCTTCTTCTGCATCTCTGATCTGGCAAACATTGAACCTATGTACCAGTATTCATTGATTTGGTTCATTAACTTGTATGTTCAATCTATTGCTAAAAGCAGAAAGAGTGGACGTCTACATGAGAGAATTAAAAATATAACTGACCATTTCACAGTTAGCATCTATAACAACGTCTGTCGTTCGCTGTTTGAAAAGGACAAGCTGTTATTCTCCTTCCTTCTAACAGTGGGCATTATGAAGGGAAAAGGCAAGATAGATGATGCAGTTTGGCGTTTCCTACTGACAGGAGGTGTTGCTCTTGATAATCCTTATCCCAATCCAGCTCCAGACTGGCTGTCTAACAAATCATGGGCTGAGCTCGTACGTGCATCTTCCCTGACCAACCTCCAGGGATTAATGGAGCACGTACGAGATGATTCTTCCAAGTGGAAGCCAATCTATGACTCTGTCAGGCCCCACGAAGAAGCCTTCCCAGACACATGGAGCTCACTGACAGGGTTAGATCGTATGGTGATTCTCAGGTGTTTGCGACCTGACAAAATTATCCCAGCAGTGCAGATCTTCATTGTGGAAAACATGGGAAGAACATTTATTGAACCACCTACATTTGATCTTGGAAAAAGTTACAGTGATTCAAATTGTTGTGCCCCTTTGATTTTTATATTATCACCCGGTGCTGATCCTATGGCAGGTGAGATTTGTATTAGAAAAGTCTTTTTTAAAATCTGGTTAAATGTCACTGAGTCTGACTAACCCCTTAATAGTGTAGGCCCCCTCATTTGATCTTTAAAGTGTCTTTAAAGTACAGTACAGCAATGAGGGAATATCAAACATCGACATCTGCCCATATATAAACAATGATAGTAAAATTGTTAGAGGGTGGAATGAAAGTAGTGGTGATGAAAGGTCTTGGTCTCTGAGCAGTAATTTGGGGATTTAACAGACTGTAGCATCCAGACCAGTTTATAATTTGTACTTCCGTTACAATTCTTTCAGTGGGTGTTGGAGGTTTGTCCCAGTCTTTATTGCAACCCCACCTCCAGTAAGTTTCCTCCCTCTCAGTTACTAATTAAATGGTGTATAGGCCACACTTAAAAACACATTTGTTAAATGTCCTTTAAAGTATAACCACCCAGTTTATTTTTAAATCTGGTTTTCTGCCAAAAGATTTGTGATGTGGAGCCATACTGTAAGCATGTGTTTCCAGAAAGTACTGATTTTGATAGCAAAGCTGGATGTCTGTTTTTAGCCACATCTAAAGATCCAGTTTGAAGCTCAACCCCTATAAACAATTGTACCCATCCAACAGAGAGAGTCAAGGGCTGTTGTGCAGCCTGGAACTGAACACTTGGGATGAAAGAATAGCTCAGCCATTTAACCTGGCTAGTTTTTGGGCTAGGTTGGGGGTTTTTTTTGGTTTTGGTTTGGTTTTTTTGTTTGCTTGTTTGTTTAAAATTTAATTAGTACCTTATACCCCTAAATTTTAGTATATGCCTCAGAGACACAATGATTGATCCAGCATATGATACTACTTCTGGGTCGTTGAGGTGCTTTTGTTTTTGTTTTATTATTTTTTACTTTGAGTAATTTTTTGTTTACTTTCTCCCTTTAATTACATTATAAAAACAATGAATACAACATATTCTACTTTCTAATAGACTTTATTTTTGTTTGCATGTATAAAACTTGCCATTGTAGGTTTGTTAAAATTTGCTGATGATGTTAGCATGGGAAGCTCAAGCATTCAAACAGTCTCGCTTGGCCAGGGCCAGGGCCCAATAGCAGAAAAAATGATTTATCAGGCTATTACTGATGGAACCTGGGTAGTGTTACAAAACTGCCATCTTGCAACCAGCTGGATGCCTGTCTTAGAAAAAATCTGTGAGGAAGTTATAGTGCCTGAGAATACCAATGATAAATTCAGGTAGGAGTTTTAGTATTTTTCACTTTTTAATCTGGGTATTGCCTGTTTACTAAGACACTACTAGAGGGAAATTAAAATGCTTCTTTAAGAGTGCCTAATTATGACATTCATATAATTTATGTGTAGTGATAAAATAAAGATCCGCAATTAAGAGGTCACCTTTTCTACTTGTCCAATATGATCTACTTTATGCCTGCATTTTGGGCCAAATTTAGATGTTATCTTTATAGTTAAGCAAGTAGTAAAACTTAGTCTCATAAAGATCAAGATGCAGAATTATATTATTGATTTTATTATTATTATTACTGCTACTCTCACTATTAGATGATTTTTTAAATAATGTGCTTTTCAAACTTATTTTTCAATAATGTGCTTTTCAAACTTATTTTTAGGTTGTGGTTAACTAGTTATCCATCAGAAAAGTTCCCTGTTAGTATCCTCCAGAATGGCATCAAAATGACAAATGAGCCTCCAAAAGGTGTTAGAGTGAACCTCCTTCGCTCATACCTGAATGATCCAATCTCTGACCCTGTGTTTTTTAAAAGCTGCCAAAAGCCAAAAATGTGGCAAAAACTGCTTTTTGGCCTTTGCTTTTTTCATGCTGTCGTGCAGGAAAGGAGAAACTTCGGCCCACTGGGTAAGTTTTAAATCATTTTGCACTTCATTTCAAAAAAAAGATTCATGCTATTGAAATGCATTGCTGGAGCCTCTGTGAAAAGGAAATAGTTAACAGTAGAACAGGAGTGCAATCTCATAACATCATAAAGTCTAAAAGCTGTTATTTGCAGAGATTCTTATTCATTCAAAGCTACTTTTGAGGCTACTAAAAGTATTACCCTGAGGTAGACTAGAAAATACTATTTTTCCAAATAAATATATTACACAGTAGTTACATGAAATTATAGCTTACTAAATTATTAATTTACTACTGTAGTTCTTACAAACAATCAAATTCAGATCTGTTTTAAAGTTTTGTAATTAAAAATATACCTTCTTCTATTCTGCTTTTGTTACTTATGTGCATACTTTGTTTTATCAAACGTAGTGCACATATTTACTTGGTGTGATACAAATCCATGTATCTGCAATATGTTTTTTATAACATAGCAGTGAAAAGATACGTGTTCATAAGATTTGTGCTTTAGCATTTTCTGTAATCTTCAAACACATGGAAAACTATTTAAATTTCTGTATAGCATAGAAATATATGGAATTAGAGATTCCATTTTTATAACTATGACAGGTTTATGCTCTGCACTTGTGTAAATGAAGTTCTCAGTCTTCCATTCCATCTAAGTGTGTCTTCCTCATAACAGGTTGCTGTTAGGAAATGTTATGTTTTGACTGAAAGCCACTGTCATTATTTTGATAGTCAGCTGTTTAAACAAGCACTAAAATTCCCATATGAAGACACTCATTTACTGCTTTAGAGTAAAACTGAATTTTCTAGAGCCATTTTCTAATGTAACATCTACTGCTAATGTGACCAGCTATCTGGCTGAAGAAGGATAGTTGCATCAGTAGCCCTATTTTTGGTTTGCACTAGGGATTTAGGTTTTCTGAAGGATTCTTTTATCTGGAGTATGTTCCTGTTTGTCTGCTTGCTTGTTTTGTTGTACAGTTACTATGAATGTCATCTGCAAACAGTATTAATAGATGGGAAGATTAAAAATTGAAATCAATAAATTAATTAAAACTCCTGTTCTCATTGTGTCCAGATAGCAACAGATTAGCTTAAAGTACCAAGCAGGTAAAATATAATTTTCAGGCTATTGTGATGCCAAAATGCCTAAGTTTAGCAAAGAGCCTCGTATATTCCAGGCTGCTTCTAGACTATCTGGCAGTTGTATCTTCAGTTCCGTAGGAGCAGTGTAGTACCAACACCACCATTTGCTGAGCCCAGCTGTCACTACATTGCTCCACTGCCCTGTGTATCTTTTCTGACTTGAACAGGTTGGAATATTCCATACGAATTCAACGAATCTGATCTCAGAATCAGTATGCAGCAGATCCAGATGTTTCTGAATGAATATGAAGAAATCCCATTTGAAGCTCTGACCTATCTAACAGGTACAGACATTACATCGTCTCACATGTGTTTGTTGACTTTGCTGGGCACTTTCAGCTGATACACTGATGAGCTGGTGAGTTCTGACAAACTGAGTGGCTTCCACACCGATTTGTTTTACTGGCCTTCCACAGCCAGTGCGTGTTTGAGCTGGACTGTAATTGGACTTGGACACCAAACCCTCAGATGTCATTACTGTTTTGACTTGTATATGGCTACAGTTACTGATGGTCCAGCAAACCTCCTGGTCTTTGCTTCACACACATCAAATAAAATCATCGATGGCCTCTGGTTCACCTTTGCTGATCAATGTGAGCCTGACACAGGAAGCTTTGGCACTTCTCCAGAGAATGTGATAATACTCCGGGGTTTAAAGCAGGAGGTTGTTGATGTGTGTAAATAACTCAGCTGCTGTGGCTTTTCTGTTCTCTTTCTTCAGGGAGATAAGCTGCTTTTTGGCACGTCCTTCATCAGCCTTATAATTCTTGATTTTTGTTAATATTTTGATCAGCTTTCTGAAAAAGAATTTTGTGACATGAGTAGCAGTTGCTCAGACCAAGTCATAGTGCTCCTTAAACCTTCCATCATTAAGACACATAAATTTGGCCCATAGATGTTCAAGTATCTAATTTTCATTGAATTAATTGAAGTATAAAACCTAAAAAATTTGGAGCTTCAGCTTACTACAGTTTCGCATTATTGCAAAACAATTTTATTTGTCCATTAACTTTCAGGATTTTTTCTCCTGGCTTTCTTTGTCTTTTTCCAGGGGAGTGTAACTATGGAGGTAGAGTGACAGATGATAAAGACAGGCGTCTACTCCTGTCCCTTCTTTCCACAGTCTACAACAAGGACATAGAGCAGGAGAAGTACATGCTTTCAGCTGGAAGTGACTACTACATACCACCACATGGCCCATATGAGGTGGGAAGACAAGAACTGTAAATTTTCTCTGAGGTTTTGGGAAGAACTTACCTACACTGCTGCTTGGATAATGCTGAATACAAGGAATAGAAAATAAACCCCATAAGATCATAAGGCCATGCCAGAATGTATCTTGTGTATGAAATATGAATCTGTTACTTAATATCTGCCATATCCCAATGGGGATGTAGAGATCATCCCATACTCTGGCATTTTTTGATGCAACTCCCTGTGCAGGTTTCCAGTACAGTTTTAGAAAGTCAAAAGGAGTAACGTTTCAGGAATTTACCTGATACTTGTGCACTTTCTTGCAACCAGTCTGACCTTGAAAGCAGCAATCAGGAGGAAAAGGTGGAATAGCAGGTGTATACTCAATTTCCACCCTTTTTCCCTTTCTAACAGCTGCATAGAGATAATGAATGTGCTCAAATCCCACCTATTTGTGTAGCCCACAGTTGTAGGGATGACACATCCAGCATCCTACCCCTTCTGTGACTCCTACCAGCACACCTTGGATATTTCTAATGTACTTTCCTTTCTCTTGCCACTTGCACGAGGGTGGTATTAACAACTCCTCCGTGACTTTTTGAATCACTCAGAACTCTTACATTTACCTCTGTGGAAAGTCAGTCAATTCCTGGATGTGTTTAACAGGGAACTACCATCTTGAATTGTAAATGGGAAGGTTCTGTCCCAGTTGGGCTTACTGATCATTTCTGAATATCACATTGCATGATGTCTGGCATCTGAATGCTTGTTTTACAGTCTTACATTGAATATATACGAAGTTTGCCAATTACAACACACCCTGAAGTGTTTGGACTTCATGAAAACGCAGACATCACCAAGGACAACCAGGAAACCAACCAGCTTTTCCATGCAGTGCTCCTGACTTTGCCTAGAGAAGCAGGGGGAGCTGGCAAGTCCCCTCAGGTAACTGGGGAAGAAAGATCAATTTGCATTCTGGAAAGGTGCCCTTTCCTGGCATGTCCTAGGTCTCAGAGTAATCCAACACCTCTCATCTCATGACTGTAGCATTGGGAGCAGATATGAATGTCCACGTAGAGAAGCAGATGGATTTGGCATAGCACCTTTAGTGATGGAAGATACCTTCATGACTTTGCATTCAAACAGATTAATAACACAGGTCCTGGCAGCTCAGGTTACTCAGGCCAAATCCATGCCCTTTTGAGGTATAGATAAATAACCTTCCAAGGCTCTCAGATTTGACATCCTATGTTTTGTACACAAGTGGATTCTTGAAAAGTGGAATAGATGGAGCCTCATTTCCTGCAGAGTTGTTTAGTGATCATATTCTCTGATGTCTAATATGCTGTAAGTAAAGTTTCTCTTGTGGCTGGGGTATTCATGGGTCTTCCCCTTATTTTGCTCATGCTGCATGCTCCATCTTTTCCTTCATTGTGGCAGAAATAGGATTATGCTTGTCTGTTCTCCTGCCTGTTTCCCTAAAAATCACCTAAACCCTTGCAAATTAAAAATTACTGATAGATTTAAAATTATTGAGAAGGAAGGAGCAAGGAGGCACATGCAGAGACAGAGAGGATGATGCCCAAAGCGAGTAAAAAAGCAGTGTATAAAAGCAATGTATCTTTAGGAGGATGGACTAAAATACCTATGTGGTTATACAGAAAAAATATAGAATCTATAGTGCTTCGTGGAATTTATTCAATAAAAATAGGAGGGAAAAAAAGGAGTTTTGTTATTCACTGCAAACTTGTGACTTCAGGAAGTTGTTGAAGAGTTGGCACAGGACATCCTATCCAAACTACCAAGTGGCTTTGATTTGGAAGAAGTGATGAAGGCATACCCAGTACTTTATGAAGAGTCCATGAATACTGTTCTTAGGCAAGAACTAATTCGATTTAACAGGTATGGCTCCGTGTTTTGTGTAGTACTTCTTAAACTGAAATATGCTTGTGTTCATAGCTGCTAGCTGCTCACAAGCCTTAAACAAGTCTTTTACAATACATTTTTCTTAACGGGTTAGATTCTGCTTCAGATGAATCTTTTAAAAAGACTTGCAAGTTGCAGCTGAATACCTGAATATAGCGATAGTACCTGTATTCTTGGATTATGAATTAAAATCAGATTTGAGTTTGTTGTGTTGAACAGCCTGCTTTAGTCTGTGTGATACCTAGGCCCCAATATTCACAGCACACTTTAACGAGTGCTACAAGCTTTAAAGCTCTTCTTACTTGATTTCCCTTGTCTAGAGGGAAAGTTTTCACTGTCTTTTATTCTCTGTGTGTGTTTCTAATTTGTTTGCATTTCTAAAGTTAAGTAAGAAGTTTGATAACCCCAGGTGAGATAAGGAATTTCTGACTGGACATTTACCACCTCTATCAGCCCTGCATTTAAGTTGGACTGAGGGGTATTTAGCCAGGTAATAAGAAGTAAATAATGACAATTCCTTTGTTTTCTCTGAAGGCTTACTGAAGTTGTTCGGAGCAGCCTCATTAATATAGGCAAAGCCATAAAAGGCCAAGTGTTGATGTCTTCTGAGCTTGAAGATGTGTTCAACAGCATGCTAATGGGAAAAGTGCCATCAATGTGGGCTGCCAAATCCTATCCATCACTGAAGCCTCTGGGAAGTTACGTGTCCGATCTCCTCTGTCGCTTGGAGTTCTTCCAGGTCTGCTAACTGAGACTGAGGGGTCTGGGGAGTTGTAGTTGAAAGCTGGATGAGGAGAGTGTGTCAGTGCTGTCATTGCTCAGCAGTCCCTGGGTAGCTCAGACTGTGAGCTGCTCACACACACCTTGGCCGAAGACACTCTGCATTAGCAGCACTGCAGTTAGCTCGGCAGGGTGAGCTAGGAGCATGATCCCTTGGTGCTAATCCAGTGCTGCTTCTGGTAGTTTCCATCTTTCTATTTCTAGAAGATTCATTTTAGGTTGAATTGGTGTCTTAATGACTTCCTTGCTGAAAGGACACTGAGCTGGGTGTGAAAATGCTTTAAAACCACTGCATAACAGGCGCTATGAAATTTTATATATGTGTCTGTAAATATCTTTCAAGTTTCATAAAATGTGACACCACTTTCACACGCTTTTTGAACAGGCTATTTTATTTTTAACTTGCCATTCCATTATTTCCCTTGCACTCTTAGCACTCTTAAAACTACTTAAAATTTTGGGTGTACCTTAAATAGTGAGCTACTGAGACATAGTGAAACCCCATGGAAGTCAAGAGAGGAGAAAGTTAGGCAGAAGTGTCTGAGATTTATGTAAATGGCAGCATTTCCTGTTTGCTGGATCAGAGCATTGTATGAGCTTCTTTTGGCTCCAAAGAACTTTCAGTGATGTGATGACATTCTGCCCTTGTTTTGCTTTTTCCAACTGCATTGGCAAGACCCAAGATCTCCTTGTCTGGCATCTTTGTACAGGAATGATTTCCTCAGCTAGGATCAGATGTGTATGCTGTAGTGAGTGCCCTCACAGTGATCAGTGAAGAGATACTGGTCAGTGAAGAATGTAAAAGAATTTGACCTTTTTTCATGTTAGGAGATTGTGTTTACAAGACTCTAAAAGAAAGTATTTTGATAAAATGTCCAAATTCAATCACTTCTCTTGTTTTCGGAGGCCACGATCTAGACTTGTCAAAATGTGCTTATGCTACTTTCTGAAATTTTTCTCAGTAGCACTGAGTTCAGGTTGCTTCAGATTATTTTTGTTGTCATCCTAAAGAACTGACTTCTGTGATTTGTTGTCTCTGAAAACCAGAAAATTGATGGAAGGATGCAGAGGGTCCCATCAAGGCTTAGATCTCATTGTGCTATTTGAGTGTATCTGAAAAGACATCCCTTTTCTGGTGAATTGGCACAGTGAAGCCACAAATATATTGGATTTTTTAAAAACATTTGTTTTCTCTCTCCTTAATCAGGATTGGGTTGACAAGGGGCCACCCACAGTCTTTTGGCTCTCTGGATTCTTCTTCACTCAGTCTTTTTTGACTGGTGTTCTACAAAACTTTGCCAGAAAATACACCATCCCAATTGACCATATTGGATTTGAATTTGAGGTAAGAAAAATGCAGAATTTTTTTTTTCGTGAACAGTTTAAAATATGTTCTGGGGCAGCAAGAAATAGAGATTTTAGATTAAAAGGTATTTTATTCAAAAGAGATATTTCAGACTGTCACTTACAGTCACTTACTGTCACACTTTACACTTTGTAAACTCCAGATAAAAATAAAATCCAGCAATGGTTTAATCATTCTAGGTAATGAAACAGGAGCACATAATGGAGAAAATGCCTGAAGATGGGGCTTATGTGAGAGGCCTTTTTTTGGAAGGTGCGCGATGGGATAGAGAGTCCTTGGTAATTGGAGAATCACTTCCAAAAATCCTTTACGATCCTTTGCCCATAATATGGCTGAAACCTGGAGAAAGTTCCAAGTTTCTTCATCTGAACATCTATTCATGCCCTGTGTACAAGACAAGTGAAAGAAGAGGTGTCTTATCCACCACTGGGCACTCAACCAACTATGTTCTGTCGATTGAGCTCCCTTCAGACAAGCCCCAGAAACACTGGATCAATCGAGGTGTGGCAGCCCTGTGCCAGCTGGACGACTGAGAGGGTGCAATATTGAGATTGTAAACATATGCTTTACTCCTCAATGGCTGCATGGTTGTTTGTTTTTTCTAAAAAAATGAAATCATGCCTGAAGAGTTTTGTTGGGGATTTTAATGGGAATTCCCCTTCACATCTCTTGCAAATAAGATTGGAGTTTTGCTTATCACTTCTCTGTCCCAGGAGTATGTAGGACAAGGAGGGAGGAGATGAGACTATTCTGTTGTCAACACATGAAACCAATCCTCCAATCTTCAGATAGAATGAACCACCAAAACTGTATTATAAAACTGTAGTCATTCCTTGATGATGTGTCAGAATTTCCATGGAAAACTTCTTGACAGCACAGGTACTGGGAGGTGCCATTTCTCAGATCAGTATGCTTGTGCCATATAACTCTTTTTTTTTTTTTTTTCCCAGTATTATTTACTCACATATTCCATCTGATACATGGAGTGGTTTTCTTTCTCCTGTAGACTCATTTAAACTTCCTGCCCAGCCCCAAACAGCCATTCACTCAACCCCCAGTATCTCATGGGGTGAGATAAAGACAATTTCATAAGGAAAGCAAAAGCCATTCACACCAACAAGGCAAAACAATTAATTCCCTGCTTCTCACAGGCAGGCAGGTGTTCCGCCCTTCCCTGGAGTCCGGGGTCCATCACATGTAATGGTGACTTGGGAAGACAAAGCCATCACTCCAAGTGTCCCACTCTTCTCCCCCACTTTTCACACTGGTCATGATGTCATATGGTCTGCAGTGTCCCTCTGCTCATTTGGGGTCACCTGTCCTGGCTGTGTCTCCTCCCACCCTCCCAGGCACCCCCAGCTTCCTCCCCAGCTTGGCAGTATGAAAAGCAGAAAAGGCCTTGGCTCTGTGCAATCCCTGCTCAGCAATAACAAAAACACCTCTGCATTATCAACTCTGTGTTCAGCACCATCCAAAACAGGAGCCCAACACCAGCCAGTGTGAGGAAAATTGACTCCAAACCCAACTAAACCTAGCACACTTCCTCATCTTACTCTCTTGCATGTTGGACTAATAACTGCCTGAAATTTTGCACTTGTTTAAGCCCTTTCATCAGAGAAGCTCAAAGTAGCTTGCAAACATTAATTAAAAATAAAATAGCCTGAACATCTTCAAAGAGCTGTGCAGTCATTAACTAATCCCCACAGCATGCCAAGAAGGTACTAAAGATGCATCATTAGGCTTGTTGTGTACACAGTACAAGAGAAGCACAAAGATCAAGGCAAACATTTAAAAAATCATGCACTACACAGACATCCACTAATTTGGGGTCTTGTATTTTTTTTTCATTGCCCAAATTGCAGCATTTTAATGACTTGCTGGAGGCCTCCCGAAGTCAGAGATTCAGCCATCATTTGGCAATTCCCAGTACCCTGCTCCAAGCATTAAGGGATGCTGCTACAACTCCTTAAGAGACACAGTTCTTGTCATAGGAATTTGCCTGTTGTATTGTACTTAGGTGAAACCAGTTCATTATTGTTTTCTTAACCACTGGTTTGTTTTATGCAGATATTCATAAAGCAGTAACTGTTAAGAATGGTACTGCAAGGTCAGGCAGAAGTGTTGGGGTGTACTGTGCAGTGCTGCTCTGCAGGAAGAGGCACAGGTGAACAGCAGCTTCATTAGCACACCTGATACCTCATTAACAGTCCAGCACGCAGGCTTTTGGTGCATCATTGCTACCTGGTGAGTAGAGCAAAGGTGTCAGGCCAGGACAGCTAAAGGATATTTGTTTTAATAAAAGGGACAGAGATGTGCAGGTGTTTCAAATTAAGGAGAGGAAGACACTACTCTTAACAAATTAGACTAAATGATATTTGGCACCTATACCAAAATTCATGTTGTATATGAATGTTACAGCACACTCATCCAAAGAGACAACAGTTTTTAAGAAGAGAATGTTTCAGTAGATCTATAAATAAATTAATTTAAAATTGGTCCTTGAAAAAATTATTTTCTTAGATTTCTTGAGAGATACTTTGTAGTTTTCATATAATCAAAAGTAACAGAAATTTACTGTACATTTCAAAAACATTGTGATGATTACTGTATTTTTGAATGTCTGCATCTAAGTATTGTTGCAATTGCATCAACAATTCAGATCACTAATTAGGTCACTGTGACATCAGAGATAACAAACCAGTCATGAGCCTCCTTGAGTGGAAGCTCTGTGTGCAGGCCAAAGGGGCAGGATCTGGCTGTAAAATCCTTCCCTGTGGATGGAAGAGCTCAGTCACTGCTCTCAGAAGGATCCTTCTACTCAAACCTAGCTCCTGTATCAAGGCACTGATGACACCTCACCTGCTGAAAGGGAGGCTGGGCCAACAACAATTAACACTAAAATGAAGGTTTGTCAATCCTCTTACAGATAATGCTGGTCTTGCAAGCAGTCCTCTAAATGAAAGCATTTTTTAAAAGTCCGATGCACTACCTAAATTGTATTTTATGGATATTAGTTACTTTTAAACTGTTGCAGTCTGTGTAATAACTTGCCAGGTGGGTTGCTTAACCCCTTTTTTTTTACAAACAGTAATTGATAGTTTATTAAATGAAACAGTTGTGAATATACATATATTAAGTGAAACTTATAAATATACAGTGACTTTGCTGTGACATGTGTACAATGTTCTAGTTACTGTCTTGGTTTCCTAAATGCTTTCTGTGTACTGATTAGATTTGATATGAAGGCATCTCTTAGAATGTCATTAAAGATGTATTTTAAGCTTTTGTAGACATGATAAAAAATATATATAGATAAGTCTGTAAGAGAGGTTTTGTGCATCCCCTTCACCAGGGATCAGGCATGGCTGACTTGCTTTAGCTGATGAGTATTGCAGTACACAATTTCCTAGGCTGCCCTCCCTAGTACAGAAAAAGTAATGGAATTTACTGTCAAGGGATATCTGTCTTAGAGATATTATTTCTGTGGTTCTTTGAAATGAGCTTCCCAAGCTTATTTCCTTAGCACTGTCTAGATCTTCCTGGACAATGATAAACTGGATAAACATTAGAATTTACAACCTTTCTTGGCTGAGATGCATGTAGAAAAAAGAAAAAAGGCATCTCAGCTGCTAGTTGAACATGATAGAAATGTGAAAAATTTTTGGACACACGAAGTACCTTGTAATGGTAGTATTAGAACCCCTGGATTGACAGGTTTAATTTTTTCTTTTCTTAATTAGAAGCATTCATTAAATAAGCCACAAAACCCACCTGTAATTACTTCAATTATTGTAGATTTACAGCCTTGGTAATAAGGCAGATGGAAAAAAACGCATTATGGAGCAAGAGGTATTTTTCCCTTAGCAGAGACAGATTTCCAGCTAGGAGTACTGTAAGACAGACAGGGTTTGTACATTTTCTTAGGAGGCTGAAACCTTCCTCTTATGTGTACAAAAATTCTTTTTAGAAAGTACTACCCCTGTGGATTTTAACACTGTTGTGCTGTTAAAGGAAAAATGATACAGTCAAAAAGCAGAAGGCAATACAAAGACCCCGGATTCTTTCACTTATAGCTAGAATATTGTGCCTAATAGAATCAGAGTTATTAAAGTCGTGGGTCTCTGCTCTAATTAGCATTCTTGAAAATAAATGTATAGTTATGATCAAATAAGTGACTTCTGTGGATAAAAGATGGATGTTACTGGTACCATTCTGATGGATACATAGCAGGGCCCAGGAGACTGAGGTCCAGCTTGCTTTATTTTCTTCTGAAAGGTATTAAAAGAAGCAGCTTGTATTAGTAGGAAGATGGGTCAGGTAATCTAATCTACCTTAACCTGGATCCACTGGGCACTACTGTAGCAAAATGAGCATTTCCTCGCCCCCAGGCAATGCCGAGGAGGGCATTCGTAAGCAGGTGCCACGTTGATCTTCTTAAAAGGCTGTGTGCTTGCTAATGTTAGTTATAGGTGCACAACTTCATAAATTACAACCTTAGTAATGATGGATTTAGGGACAGACTTCCAGAAAGGAGGTGTTAGTTAGGTATTCAAGGCCAGATACTCTGTCAACAATTACTGCCTTGCCTACCAGTTGGCTTTGCAGGAGAGTTCATGCAACTGACTCAGGACTTTTATTTCTGAGGAATATAAAGTTAACGTCATCATTTTCTTCTAAATTATTCTAAAGCATCTCCTGACTAGGGTGCTAAATTGGAAAATGACAGTATTTACTGGAAGGGGAGTAAGAGAAGGTTCAGCAAGTACAGGACAGAGCGTACACTGACTGGGTAAATCTGGAGCATTACAAATTCTGCAGAAAGCAGAGGCATTTTAGGACAACCTGTTTTTGCAAGTAAAATTAATGTGTAGGAATGACACACTGTGCAATCATTGGGATACTTCTTGACAGAAGTTATAAGGGCCTTGGCATCGGAGAATATCAGTTGAGATGTCTGCCTACCTGCTGGACTGAGTTGCAGATGAACTTTTTTTTTTTAGGAAGCCCCTCAAAATGGTAGTTTGCCAGTTTGACCTCCAAAAACAAAGGACTCTAGTTAGATTCTCCTTTCCATACTGACTTCAACTTAAGGTATGAAAGAAAGGGTTTGCTCTCTAAACTTGAAAAAAGAGCTGATCTAATCCTTCCTTTAGATGAACAGGCTGAAGTTTTAACAAATTTCAATCCTTGCCTTCTGGTGATGGAGAGTAATGAGGATGAGCCACCACTTAATAATTTTTCAACACTTTGAAGAATTATTAGGCTAATATTTTAAGGTATCTCAAATAATGTGATGATGTTACTTGCTGGTTTCTCAGTTGAGCAAGTGAATACTCATTTGAGTTACTTGAGAGTATTTGAACCTTTTTAAAATTGCTTTTTTAATATTTTCCTTCAGAAGTAAACTCCTGTTGTTACTTCTATTTGCTGTAAATCTTCTGTAATTTTATGGCTATTCTTTTGAATTAATCTACATTTTACAGGATGTGCTTGGGAAAGTGTTGTAACTATAACACAGACAAATGAGCAGTAAATTTAGACTGCTCATTTCCATGGCTGTTTATTCACCTGATGCGTCAGAGCATCAGTACCTTCATTAGTCACATGAACTTCAGCAATTCAAAAGATTCAAATGACAGTTTAATGACAAAGAGTGAGCTTAAGCTTTCATTCAAAGCCCTTGCCTCTGCACATTTTGGTTGGGCTCAGTAGACACATCCCTACACTGGTGTATCAGAATTAGGATGGGAAGCCTGTGTTTAGACTTCTTTCAATAAAGAATTAAGCAGTGTGTGCAATTTTTTTCCTTTTTTTTAGTGCAATCCCTCTTTTCCTAGGTTAAAGGAGTTTTGTTTTGTTTGCTTTTTTTAAAATCTTCCTGGCAACAGTAAATTTGCAAAGCTTCCACTGACAGAATGACGGCATTTTACTTGTTACTCCCCACATGAGGCATTCCCAGGAAATAATTATAAGAGAATAGAGACCTTTGTGGAGTGGAACCATAAAAGGTAGTGAGAAATTGGACCAGCCAGTACCTGTCATGCTGATTCACTCCTCTTATTGTTTTCTTATACTTTCTCATCTGCTTGTACTTTTTTCACTCTTAAAAGTGCATTCTTTGGGGAGGGACTGTCAGTCTGTTCTGCACAGGACCAGTTCTAACTTACTTTTCAGGTAGACAGCAATATTTCTTTTTCATTGTTTATTAGAGCTTGGAGAGTTTCGAATGACTTGGTGAACTCAGAAATGAGATTTTATTGATTTTTCCCACTTTAAAAGGAAATCATACATATATGCATGTTTAAAATTTGCCTTCTTTTATTATTTTTTTTAAATGATGCCACTATTAATGTCAAGCTGGAATACGTTGTCTTTAAAGTGCTGTGGCTTAGGTAGTGTCCAGTGCAGTGTGGTTCTTGTCCAAGCTTGGTTTCACTGGTATTTCCAGCCTGAAGGATGGAAGGCTCCCCTAACTTCCCTGAAAAGAACATGTCAACAGCCTGTAAAAGTCAGAGGACTGCAAAGGAACCAAAACAACTAGTAGCTCGTGAAATGAAAATTAATTTAATTTTACTTATATTTGTGAGGCACCTGGGAAACAGAAATATCCCTCAAACTTAGGAGACGTGTGGATACTTTCTTTTACTGAAATTGGGGTCCTGTTCATAACATAAGAGTTAAAACCTAACACTGAAATTAAAATAATTGTTGAGAAAGCCAGTGTGCTGATGATGCTGAAAAGCTGACCATGTGGAAACCCACAGTGAGGACACCAGAGCATCCTAAGCTTGTTCCCATAGTGATTCCCTAAAGGTGGAGTTTGCAGCCAGTCCATACTGGGAACCTGAGGAACCCAACACTGGAATGTTTTACTCAGAGTTGTGTAATAGCACTCCAAACTTTGCATTTCACATCCACACCCTCTCCAAAGGAAGGGAGAAAAAAGCTGACGTAGGGACTCTCCACCACTCCTCTACAGTTTGCAAAAGGAAAAGGAGTAGTGGCACTTCTGCTGTCTCTTTTACTGTCCAGAAACAGAACTGCCCCATAAGGGCACTATGGAACTGGAACTCTCCTGCAGGGACAGCAGGCAGAGCAGGGACATGGTGCACTGCCTGTATTCCCACTGGCATTCAGACGCTCTGGAGGAACTGTGTCTGCTTGACTGTCCCAGACTTCCTTGATTTTGGCTGGTCTTACACAAGGCACTGTCCTGCGTCACAACTGAGCACACAGACCCCTCAGACCACCAGAGAACCCTCTTACAGATGAAGAGAGCTTGAAATCCTGCTGCAGTTTGTCCCGATGGCAAAGTAATCTTTGCATCACGCCTCAGTCCTTAAAAAGTGTTACTTTTATTGACAAGTCAGTGGTTGAAATATAATAAATACTAAACCAACCTTACCCATCATACACAATGGATCAGTTGGCTTTTTGGCCTCAGGAAATGTGTGAGCAAGTGACCACACCATTCACAGTCGTGCACACAAATCACCTGGATTGCAGTTCACAGTTTAAAGGATGTGATTACGCATCACAGCTTAAATGGAGGCTTATGAAACTTCATCATGGGATTTCAGATATATTGGCTTAGAAATCTTCCTTAACTTTTCCTGCTGTCGCAATGTACGGCCTTGTTTATGGGCAAGGCTCATAGGAGGCAGATGGATCTGGAAAAGAAAATCCCACCAGTTAGGTGCATATTGGGAAGGAAAATGCAGACTAAGTTTCACTGAGTTTTAAATAATTCCTTCACACTTTGGAGAGGGTAACTCTATTGTTTTTATGAGATTTCTAGGAGGAACACTCTCTGATGTGTGATTAGTGGTTTAACTTTCAGGCCCTAATTGTTCTGTTTGTTAAAATCCTATATATTTTAGGCCTTAATGAAATCCTATATATGCTAGGCCTTAGTAACTTTGTTTTACAGTTTGATATCAGACTGCAGTGATACTTGATGAAATGGGACTGCTGACAATGTTCCAGAACAGTAAGAACTAGAAACCCTAAAAATTCTTGAGTAGATGTCTTGAATCACTGTGTGATTTATTCATACCTACTTAACAAGTCACAAAATAACCCCAAACTGTATGTATTGAAAGCCTGCCTTCTTACTGTCATGATTATATATATGGCACATTAAAATGCACAATCAATGTCATTGACTCCATAAGCAGAAGGAGCAATAGGTGACAGACTCTTCCTTTGATTGACAAAGTCTTTATACTTCATAAGACGTTTAGTGGGAATCATGCAGCTGTAACCCCCCTAAATGACTGAAAAATGTAGGTGGTAGCAGTCAGGTGTTCCTGTTGCTGAGGCTGTCATCCTGTAAGATGGGTGTTTAGGTGCAAATAGTAGTAAAAGCACTGATTAAAGCAGCAGTAGACCTTTCTAGAATCTGAAAAATAATAATCATCCAGTTTGTCTGTGAGAGCAGATCCTCTGGGATTTTGAAACCCCTGCAGAGCACGCATTTTAGGCCCATTTCTAGGAACACCGTTTGCCAGCTCTGCATTGTTATTCTATCTACTGAAACAGATGGTAACAGTGACCATAGTCTAGGCAAGCATCTGATAAAGATACAATTTAATTCTGACTATGACTGCCTTGATTAGGGAACTATAGATGTGAAACTACAAACTCATCAACAGGAGTAGAGAGGATGTCTCCATGGGAGGCAACATGAAGTATTACTGACAGAAATGACTGGGCAGTGAGGAAACTATTGAATGGAGCAGTAGACGGCTTTGCTGCAACTTCCAGCATTTCAGTAATCTTGGATATGTTCTGCTGTAGGAAGAAGGGAAAAGAAGCAGCAACATACCTATTTCATAAGGTCTGATTTGTGCCCAGGAAAATAGTTAACAGTAATGTAGGCTATAAAAAATATTTTACCTATGGCAGATGCAATTAGGTATTTTCATTCTCTCATTTTCTCTATTATTTGATTATATTACCATGTTTTTCTATATTCAGTGGTTGGCTAAATATTCAGAGGCCTTGGGATTTAAGTTCATTCAACTCAATTTAGGCTTTGACTCCTTATTTTGAGAGGAAATCCTCTAACTTACAGTGAAAGATAGAGAACATCTCAGTGTACATTTGACTCTACTTTAGCAACCATTTAAATGCCAACTCATCTAAAAATGCAGTATAGTGAGAGGGATGGAAACTGATGTTTTTGTTGAACAGGAAAAGCTCAGCGGGCATCACTGAAGACTTTGTGATTTATACTCACAGGTCTTGGGTAGGGGATGTTATAGTGAAGTCCAATTTCTATTCTTGCCTCACATTCTTCTATGCACTGCTTAATCAGCTTTGGATCTGTTACCTATGATGATCAGACAAACAAGTGTTTTATGTGAGTACAGTAATTAGCAATTAGAAGCTCAGGTGTAACTGATGCACAGCATGTGGCTTTCCTTAGCTTGGTTTGGCAAACCCAAGGATCCAGCGATGGTATTTTTCACATCCATAAAAGGTAACATTGGTATTTCATTCCAGTCAGCAGTTCTGTGCTGGATGGTGCTGAATGTTAAGGCCCAGAGGCTGAGAGAACTGAGGCTACAGGAGTTTTTTACCCAAACATGGTATTTTCTCTGTAAAGAGACAATACACATCTAAACTACTACTACATCTATGAAAAAGGCCACGCTCACCTGTTCATCACTCTGCAAGGTTGCCAGCAGAGAAAGGAAAGACTCTGCTTGGTAACTGCTTGATAACATTCTGTTATCATCCTATCTCTGAAGTCAGAAATGTGGTGTGAATTATGATTTAAATTCATTTTTTTGATTTTGCATTACTTCAATTTAGTCCCAGACCAATATGTGATATAAATAAGTGTTGTGATCTTGAATTACAAGAAGGGCCTTTGATTACCAGGGTTTGAAATTTCTTCCTTAAGAAAAAAATTAAAGTGCTTCTTTTAAAAGAAGTGCCAATAATTGCTGCTTTGAAAAGAAAAAAAGAAGCTGCTGAGCTCTTTTGCCATTGCATGGGTAATGATACACTTAGCTAACTTTGTACAGATCAAAAGCAGCTTCAATTACACAAGCATTATCTTTGGAATTTAATTTTTTCTTGGCACTTTTTTACTGAAAAAAGACCTTCCAGACTTCTACAGTAGTTAATGAAGAGCTGAAATGGTTTGAGTTTTCGCAGGGACTATATTTAGTATACAGACTGTATTTGTAACCCAAATACACCAGCATTTAAGGGGAATGAAATTTTGGGAACTCAACCCTTATACTCCTATCTTAGCATCCAACCACAGAGAGCAAAGAGCAAGAGAAGAGTAATTCAGAAATTCAACACTGTGAGGACACTCACGCTTTTGTTTTTTCGGAATAATGTTCTGGCTTCATTTCTAATGTACTCCTTCTCTCTCATGGTTTCCTCTACCTGTCCTGATGTCGACTGCCAGCTTTTGGCTATTCGCAAAACCTTGCGGTAAAGGCCAAGAACTTCTTGTCGAGTGGCTGGTGTCATCTAAAAAGACAAGACAAACCCCCCAACATATGCATGAACATTTGAGTTGCCAAAAGGCCAGCAAGCAGGACATTTTTTTACGCCTTTAAATTAGTTTAAAAATATTTCTGCCATCCAAAGATATGCTGAGCTATATGAAAAACCCTGAAATAGCTGTGAACAATAATTAGCTGTTGAAAGCTGAAGACTCAGTCCAGCAAAGTATTTATACAGATACTTAAATCTATCTCCACTCAAACAGCTCGAGCTCTTGCTCAAAGTTAAGCACTTGGTTTAGTGCTCTGCTGAATCAAGCCTGGTACAAGAATGCCTGGGTTCTGTTTCAACGATGTTTTGCAACAGACATTGGGCAAGTCACCGAAACTCTATGCGTTCCCCTTCCTGAGACATTGTTGTACCAATGCTGACCCTATCTTTGCAAATCTGTGAATGAAATACCTGATAAAACCACCACAGTATTGCTGAAAACTTGTATAGGCTCCAGGGGCTGAGAGGCTTATTTGTGATACTGTGCCAGTAGGCAGCAATGATTCAGCTGGAGTTTGATGTGATGAAAAGGTGATGAGAACTATTTTATCTAAGCACTCAGGAGAGGCAGGTTAACTGTGGATTTAGCAAAGGCCTCAATGTCTTGATTTTCAGAGAGCTGTGTACCTGCTGAGCCCACTGAATCAGCCTCCAGGTGTGATAAGACTATTTGTCAGAAGACAGAATGAAATCTTATTCTTGCTTTATGTAAATGAGTATTTTATCATGTGAATGGTTATGCTATTTCATGACAGACCCCAAATATCCCCGAGACAAATCCACTTCTGGATAACAACATTTCTGCCAAGGATTAAATTAACAGAAACAAGGACTTCTGCTTAGGGGGCACTGCAGCTGTCAGAGGTACCTTACTGTCCCGAAGGAAAGTGCAGCAGCAGTGCCAAGTCAGTAATGGATGCAATGAGGAACAAGTGTCAGGGACAGGACATTATCTGACTATCAGGATCCATTTGCCAACCTGGAGCTCTAATTACTGTGGGTGAATCTACCCTGAAATCAGACCTGTGTGCTGGGAATGGTCAGTTTGGAGCAGAGTAATTCAGATAGCCTGACCTTCCCTCTGGAGGGAGCACTCTCTTGGCCGTGAGGCAAAGCTGCTTCCTAATGCAGCACCCAAACTACTGTGGGAAGTTTGGCAGTGTGCTACGGCTCAAATCCCTGCAGTCTGTGGCCATTCCTGGGATTCTGGGTTGTAAAAGAGGGGCTTGAGTCAAAAGCTTCTCAGGCCGTACTGTTCTTGAGCTGCTGCTACCTCCAGCACACTGGCTGACCAGACACTCACACTCTCTTTCCCTCACCAAAGCTGGGATTACAGATGCTAACCTGAACACTGGATTTGGCTCATGGTTCTTTTTCATAAGAAATCCTGGACTATAAATTCCTTATCTTAACTGTTGCTGTGATCTAAAGATCTTTCATGGCTTCAAGACTGTTTTTCTCTGATTCTTAAGAGCAAACATTTTTGTTTCGCTATTTGTATTTTAACACGTTTAACCAATCATATATTTTTCTCCCAGGTAGAAAATTATTCTTCCTACACAACAGAAAGAACTTCTAGTAAATGTTTATTCTATTTCTAGGAAATACATTCCACAATAATATAACTAGGTAGTCCCAGCTCATCAAACACTTTGGAATAAGTGCTTCACTTTATCTACTCAAGAGCTCCATTTCAGGCAGTAAAATCAGTCAGACACGGAGGCACAGATGAACGTGTATCTGAAAATCACTGCTTCCCCCTGCTAGGTGCACATTTTGCACAGAAAAGAAACAGTTCAGTTACAAGGGTTAACCTAGCACAAACAGAGTCCCAAATCCTGGCCCCAACTAGAGCCTCTCCTGACTTTCCCCCTCTGCTTTTATCTGAAGGTCACCTCTGAGAAACTGATAACAGCTTAGGTTTTCATGTAATCCATAAAGAAAATAAAAGGAACAATGCCAGGGGTAAAAATGTTTAAAATACGTGTTTCTATTCTGATCATCAGACAATTTTCCAGGTGACAGCTTGGGACAGCACATACCCTTTGTTCAGAGCTGACTACACCGACTCCCCTTGGATTTTAAACATACCAAGGATTTGTTCATAAAGATTTTATTGAAAAGTCTAGAATCAACAATTATTTTACCCATTAGTTACTTCCCCTTCCCAACCTACAACTTTTTTGTTCTTTATCTTCTCTGTGCTGGAATTGCTACAGAACTGTGTAGCCCCTCATCTAGGCATGGGCTGCACTTCTGCATTCCTGCTCTCCTTCCCACATATGCTGGATGATGTAAAAGACATTAAGCAGCTATTCATGTATACTCAGCAACCAGCTGCTCCCAGGGCTCATTTAGTCAACAATTCTTAACATTACAGACCTGCTCATAAGCCATTTCTGCAAAGATACACAGATGAAGCTATGAGGAGCCCTTTACAGATCGAGGACTTCTGTCTATGACAGGAAAGGATGAAAGCAAATAAGACAAAATTCAAAGCCTGGGTCAGATTCTGATCTGAGTGGGAGTATAAATAGGGAGTAATTCCACTGAGAGCAAAATTACTTCCAACTTAAAATGTTGTAAATGAGATTGGAATTTTTCCTTTGGTATAAACAGAGCCCACACTGACAGAAATGTAAGTGATGGTACAAGTCATGTATCAAGTGTAATTTCATCAAGTGACACTACTTGTATTAGTTTTGTGGGTGTGCAAAATGATTCTGAGTGGGATAGAAAGGAAGATAAGGGAGGCTTTCATGTCCCTGTAGTTACTCATCTTGCAACTTACATCTTTGGCATTTAAATCATAATTATATTTCACATCTCTGGAATGCTAAGTGGATGTTACACCACTTTCCCACTAACACCCTTTTTGTGGTAGTCACACCCATTGTTTAACTTCTACCACCCTTAATTTTACTGCAGCAATGCAGCCCACAGAGGTTAACCACAGGCGTTTCTGTCAGAAAAGTTGAGGGCTATTGTATTAGCTGAGCAAATTTGGGGTGTTTACTGGCACAAAGCAAACCAGGAGAGGTCAAAGGTAGGCGTGTCTGCAGAGCACTGGCAGGGGAAAAGCGGGAGGTGGTGGTGGGAGTGCAGTGTAATCAATGAAACACCAGTCTCATTTTGCTATTTGCAGGCTTGCCTAGAATTTAAACTGAAAGTTCATATAAAAATAATAAAAGGAGTCTGCCAACTGCACTATACAATGACCCTAACAGTGCGGTGTCAAAGCACAGCTAAGACAGCAGACAGGCTGCACCAAGAGTGACTACAGATCCGGAGCAGCTTCCCTCAGGTGCCTCCCAGCAGGGGATGCTTGGCTGGGAACGCATGTCCAGCACTCTCCTCCTCTGCACAGCTCCTTTGGTGAAGTTGAAAGTCTATTTTATTTCATCCTTTCTTCTCCAGTCAAGCATTAGCTACTCAGTTTAAGCATAAAACCTGCCAGCAGTGAGTACATAGAGGATTTTAGAAAATAAAGCGTGAAACGAAGAGCCCACAGGGAAAAAAGGGTATTTTAAAACAATTGATTTCTTCTTTCACGTCCCAGCTAACTGGGACAAGCTTTAGTAAGACACACCTAGTGCTGGTGCCGAAACTGGATTTGCTTAGGGGAGGTAGGGAACAAAACCCTGCATGAAATAATTTGAAAAGGCAGCTTTGAACTTCTCAGACATAAAATGTTTTATTTAGGAGCAACACACAGCTGTCTATTTGACAGCTGGTTTGCTTGTGGCAAGGAGTCTAAAGACACAGTGACAAACTGCTGGGCTGACTGCCTTCCAAATTAAGCTGTGGTCACATCTCTGTTACTGAGGCCAATGATGCCATTCAGGACCACGGTGTATCAGCACTATAGCAGGAACATTACCATTGTCAATTTGAGAACACACTGTGTTCCAAACTAGGTGCCCATAAGACAATCCAGCCTGCATGCCAATCTATAGCTCCTAATTTCAAATGCACTCTTTGGCTAATGTTTATTTAAAGAGATGCAGAAAAAAAATCACATATCTGGGTTTTTTTAAGGAGCTAAATGATGCTACTTAGCTAAAAAGTGACCTGCAGTCTCTCTCCTGCTGCTAATGCAGCAGCTAATCAATCATTCCTTTCAGAGCTCTCCACAGCAACGAGAGGTCAGTAATCCATATTCATTTTTCGTGCAAGTCTGCTGAAATGAATCTGGATCCTAAGGCAGCACTGGATTTGGGCTGTCATTTCCTTGAGGGACAACAACTGAGACAATGAGTTCCTGTGGCACAGGGGGCAGAGAAGGGGTCACAGATTCCTGTGATAGCTGGGTAGGTCACATGCCTTCCAGCAATATTAAGTTTCAAAATCTAGTTTCCACAAAAGTAATTTTGTCTTCTTTTACTCAAATCAATGACTCAGTGGCCTGTGACAGTACCCTGCAAATGCCGACCACACGTGGCTGCAGAATGTACTGGCAATGTGAAAACTTCATTTGATTTTCTTTCTTGATTGAGCATTTGTAACTTTAAAATTCAGACAAAACCAAATCCTAGCAAAACCTCAATCACAGCTAAAGTATTCCATCTCCATGTGGTGAAAAATGACTAGAATGAAAGATCATGTTATTCCATGATGGTGTTACATCCTCATTTCTACCAGTGACACAAGCCTGTAAATCCAGACATTCCCATCAATTTGATTCGAAGATTTGTTTCTCACTCCTTCCATCTACAAGCTGCAATCATAATTATATGCAGATTTGGTGAAAAAGAATGAAATTAATGAACTATGATACTCTGTAAGGGTCTGTAAAAGCAGGGTGACTCTCACAGGGTTTAGGATTTTGTCATGCCAGTGTCTTTCTGCTGGCAAACCGAAGTGATCTGAAACCCCCATCAACACCTCTGAACCAGACTCCCTAAGTCACTGTACTCACATTGTTCATCAGCTGGGATGGGAACTCTGCTGTTCTATCCATGCCTCAGATTTCTGACTGAACTCGGATCTCTTTTAAGCTTGCTCTTGCATATGGAGCAGTCTTTTGATCAGAAAAAGCAAACTGCATGCAAAGAGAATATAATTAAATAGTAAAAGCAAGGACATGGATTTTATCACTGTTTCCTACGTCAGTTCAAATAAGCCAATTCGTACAAAATTAAGGTTCTGCAACATTCTTTTCACTTGAATAAATGAAAGTGGAAACCCTTAACTAGTTCCTTTTGATCACTGGATTTTCATTCTCTTAGTCTGAGGTGGTCAAGGCATTATCTGGTTTTAGTAGGTCATACAGACTTGTCCTGCGAGTGCCTCCTGTGCTGCAGGAGCCTCGGGAAGAACAGAATTGCTGACTTAGACTGTGGGAAGGAGGAAGGGAAACAAAACAAAACAAAAAAGAGCTTTATTTATTTCTTAGCTTTCTCATAAAAATCATACAGTGTCCTGGTAAACTCTAAAGCAATATGAACTCCTCTCTAGTCTTGTCCAACTCTGTTGTTCATGCTTTCATACCATTTTCTCCTGTGCGTTTACTTCTCTATTACAAGCAGAGAAAGATTTTAATGCAGAGTAAGAAATTTTGCAGAGAAAATGAATTCTCAGCTATCCTTGGATGGCCTTCCTTATATAATATAGAAGCATACAGAAATATAACAACATGGACACAAGCTCCAGTATGGATTTATGCACCTTATTCATACCTTGGCTTCCAGCCAAATGCAACTGAATGCATGAATAGAAATATTTCCCAGCACTGGAAACGCTCCCAAGCTCAAGAACAGGTATAAATATTAATGCCTGCAGAGACAAAATCCTCCCTGACCCTTTTCTTACTTAATTCTGAGGGTCACTCAATGAAACTCACTGACAGACATGATTTTTAGTTGCTATTTGAGAACCATAGCAGGGCTGTGGGCATGGAGGGCTGTGGGACACAGAGTGAGGTGAGTCAGAAAAGGCCTCTGAGCCCATGGAGTCCAGTCAGTGACCAAGCACCACCTTGTCAACCAGGCCATGGCACCGAGTGCCATGTCCACCCTTAACACCTCCACGGATGGTGACCACTACCAAACTGGGCAGCCCACTTCCATCTAATCATCCTTTCTGTGTTCTTCCTCGTGTCCAACCTACACCTCCCTTGGCGCAGCTTAAGACGCTGCCTTGTTCTCCTGTGGGCACTGGGCGCTGCGGGTCACAGGCCGCTGTGGGCACTGGGCGCTGCGGGTCACAGGCCGCTGT
>VWZN01009801.1:1886710-1928401 GCA_013396955.1 Regulus satrapa | reverse complement strand
GGTCGCTGCGGGCGGCCCCGCAGCCCCGGGCCGGGGAGAGCGGCTGCTTTGTTCGGGTGCGCTCCGTGCCCTGCCTTCTCACGTGTCACGCCGGAGCGTGAACGTTCCCGGTGCGTTTAGGAGACAGACGGAGAAATAAACTCGAAAGCGATTTATTTCCAAGGCAGTTCTCGCTATGTGAACATACCCCCTTTGCANTTTTCTCTGCTTCAGCTCTCCCTTCCTCCCCTGAGCGTGTTTACCCTTTCTGTGCAAGCTGCAATCTGCATTAATCACTCTCTGGGGCTGTGGTGCTTCTCATAAGCTATTCGTGACAACTTAAATTATATCTTCCATAATCAGTGTTTTGGGCAAATATTGGTCGGAATAATATGCCTGTCCTATCAGTACTGTGGTTGCTGGAAAGAATCATTGATTATCTTTTAAATAGTTAACACTGCTGATACGCTGCCCTTCAAAATGTTACATTGATAACTGGACAGGCTGATGCCAAGTGTCAGAATACAGCATTGATTCCCCAGCTGGTAACTTTTTTTGAATGGCAGTGTCTATCACATAATTTACAGGGGTAATGAGTTAAGTGCTCTGAAAAAAAAAGAGGGCATAGCTGTACAAACAAAAAGCACAGAACTGCCGTACTTTTTTGAAAATTACAGGCCTCACTGGCATGGTCTGTATTTTTTTTGAGAGAGCAGCTGACCAAAATACATTATCTAAACAAATTCTTACATGTTTCAAAACTTATTTATTAAACAGTTAATGTGTAGCTACGGTATTAGTGTTTTATTTGGGCTACTGCAATGGGAAGAGAGAGTGTCTGAGTGCTTGTGTCCCTTGACTGCGTCTGAACACTGCTGCATGTTTCCCTGGTGAAAGATAATCCTCAGAAAAGGAAACACAGTCCCTTAGTTAAGATTGCATGTGAAAGTAAAGAGATCTGACCTCGTGTCTTGTCACTTCTGTGGTCTGTCCTCCAAGTCTCCCCCACACAGGTGTGTCGTGGTGCTCTGTGGAAAACATTCACTTTTACATGGCAGTCAGCTCGCAGTCTAAAGCAGAGGTTTAAAGAGGTTTTCTGCACGTTAGTGTGAAAAAGAGAACTTGTGATCTCTGTTGAATTAGTTCAGATTTGCAGAGTACAACTGCCTTTGCAAACTTACTGCAAATACTGGCTCATGTAATGATTTCTAAAACTCTGATTATTTCCTAATAGCAAGTTGTATGTAGGCATGAATACTGTAATTCTTTAAAAAAAGAAGTAACACAACTAATAGCAGGGGAACTTACAGCTTTGGTACTACTTGGCTGTTCTCTTTGTGAGACTGACAGCCTGCAATATGAGCTGTAATCAGCTCCTGCAATCAGGATCTTCAGAGCTCTGTTAGGTGCCTTTTCTGCCCAGATTCTTGCTTTATTTTGAAGTTGAATGTTGTTGTGTTCATAGCAAATTCTCAGTGTGCCAGTAGTTTTTATAATTTGTGTCAGTAGTTCTTATAATTTGTTGATCTTGGAAATTCATTAATTAACATCTGGATTCTGGTTAGCCTGAACTGTGTTGGAAAAAGACCATCAGATGAAGGGATGGCTTTGCGAGAAAACTAAGAACAGCTCTTTTGGAAGACCCTCATTGGAATTAACTGAAGAAGTGTATATTGAGCAGGAAGGGCTGCCAGACAGTTGGTCACACTTCTAAGATGTGTTCTGACCATTTTGAGAGTGGGTAAGGAAGAGGCTTGGTTCTGCCGCTTGCTTTGGTTCAGCTTTAGGCACAGGAGGAAATCCTCTGTGTTGGGTATGTGTATAGGGGCAGTGGGGTGGAAAGGGGATGGAAGAAGAGGGGACAGACACAGCTTCTACTCTTGCATTTGCTCATGGCACAAAGGAATGCACAGAGGGTTTGGATTCAGAGATGCACGGCTGCAGGTCAGAAGGAGTGAGAGAGAGTGCCCCAGCACTGCTTAGATCTGTCTCGAACCGAAGCACTTCATTTTCTTTTATTGGTTCCAGGGAAATGTTGGTAAATTTAATTTAGAGCCCTGGAGCTCTATAAAATCCATCGTGATGGGGTTTTGGCAGTTTGTAAGAACTTGCAAATTGCAGAAACAGTGTTATTGTTCCATTAGGCACAAGGGTCTGTACGTGAACGTAACAGGAAAACTCTGCTCTGAGTAAGAAGAGACTATAAAAATAGACGCATAGGATGTTAGAAAAACAGTCCTTTCTTTCATCCTCAGAAATACAGAAGGGGCTGAATATTGGTAGCCAGAATTCTTGGAAGGCTGAAAGAGCAATCTGTAAACACTCGTGGGACTTGGTAGTCACAGGAAGATAAGGGGGAGCCCCCTTAACAGTTTCATCAGAATTCCCTGGCTGGGCTACTTTTCTTTGGCTGTTTCTCCCTAGGGGTCTGCATCTTATCTCGCTGGCTTCCCTTCCTCTATTTGCCTCTGACTAATAGGCTTTGTCTTCTGGTTACTGGAAGTCTAATAAGTTCTTTTGTCTCTTACCCCTTCCTCCTTTTTAAAAATACTAGATTAATGGCTGTAATGTTTTGCAGACTATCTGCATTGCTGACAAGGATTAATTGTGTACTTGACTCTTAAGTTACCCAGCAGTAATGACATAGTAACTTGACTTGAAACAATGGTAATTTCATGGCAAATGTTCAATGCAAATGTTGCCTTCTGGTAAAGTGCCAACTGCAATTTATCCCCTGTAAACATGTGACCCAAGTAAACTGTCTATGCAGATTTTCTCAGTGTCTGCTGTACAGTAAGTCGTCTCCGGTGTGTCTTTTGGAACAAGCAGTGATTTCTCCTCCCCCCTTTCTGTTGACTCTCGCTTGAGTCAGGTAATTACAGATCTGGGTCGAAACCTTCCCAGGGAGCGATCAGGAAAGCCAGGACCTGCAGACGTGCTCCCATGGCTCACTGGCACTTTGGCTTCCCCCCTTGCCTGTGGAGGGTTTGTGGGTCCCCTTGGCCATGGGCTGTGGGGAGGGCCCCAGGCAGGTGGGGGATGGCAAGGCCAAGGGGAGCTCTGGTTTCCTGTGCATGGTGCCAGTGTTCTGTGTGGTGACATGAGGAGCATGTCCTTGTCACGTGTGGCTTTGGTGTGACAGTGTGGTGATGCTTTTACATTCTGATCTCAGTGCTGACCGTAACAGAGCAGATAGGAAACTAAAGCCTCTTGCCTAAAATATAATCTGAGAACTGACCCATTCAGATCTCTATTTTATCCATACATCTTGGGGGGCAGCTCACCAGTCCAAAGATCTGCATATTAAAGGGAGCAGAAAATCTGGGCTTTAGTTAAAAGTTATTTAATACAATGTTTTGCTGCTAGAGGAATGACAGTTACAGGTCTGCTTAGATGCAAGTATCAAAGAACTGTTTCACATAAAGAGGAAAACTGGAGAGAAATCAACAAAAGCACAGGTAGTGAGACAGGATTCCAGAAAAGAGAGTAAGCTAGTATAATTTTCTGGTGTCTCAGAAAGAATGGCTATAAATGCTGTTCTGTCTACAGCATCTGTTTTGTGAAAGACAAAACTTACTTTGCAAAATGTGAGAATGCTGTTCCTGACCTCCTGTCACAGTTTGTTATTCCCACAAAGTCAGACTGCCAGAGAGAGTATGACAGTCATAGTTGTTTGTTGTCTCACTTTTCCTGTTTAGTGAACATAAGTGGGTATTTTTAAACTAAAAGGATTATGTGCTCCTGAAATATACCAGTCTTATTTTTGCATCCATGTAGTAGCAGAAAGTGACAGGTTTTAGTTCTTTCTTTAATTTTTTTGTGTGTGTGATACTTTTCCTCCTGCAACTTTGGAACTTGTAATGCAGTTAGTCTTATCCTTTTGTTTTAAAATGGAAAGAGAGGGAGAAAAATCATCTTATGATTATGGGAGGCATGTATAGCTTAGTAATAGACTCACAAACACAAATGTCCTAGCTCTTGGTTTTGGTCATATGTTGACTGTTCAATATTTTCATTGCCAGTGAGTCTGTACAGAAAGCCTCGAGTATTCTGGATCAGAATATAAATGGTTGGCCTGGAGTGCCAAAAGTCTGATGCATTCCAGCTTCCAGAGTTACCTGTGCTTGGAGTGATACCTACACACCTGGTCTCTGATGGGGCTCAGGATGTCAAGAGACATCAAGAATATGTGAAAACTTGTGGAAAAAAAAAATGTGTGTAGGTTGAAGCTGCCACCACATTTCTGGAGAGGCGAGAGTCTTTGTGGCTCTTTGAGACAATTGATGTTTCTTTGTGACAACTGATGACCAAGTTCAAGTACTCAGAGGAGCTCCTTTGAAGCTACTGGTACAGTTTGCATCAAAATACTGCAGCCTCCTTTGTGCAGTGGGAAATGTTTGTCCTGTTCACTGAAATAGGGAAGTTGCAAATCAAGTCAGGAGAGAGAATTAAGGGCTTCTGCAGGTGGCTGCCTGTATTTTCTGCTTTAGAAACTGCAGTCAGTTAAAAAATCCAAGCATATACTCTTCAGGCACTTTCATATGTCAGGGCTTTCACTTAAAACAATTTGTTGTTCATAACTGAGATATGATTCCAGTATTTATGTGGTCAGCTGGTACTGGAGTTCCTACACAACTGTGTGCAGTGAGTGATTCTTTTGGCTGGCAGCCTGTAAACTGTTTTACACTCACTGAGATGGCCAGTGGGCCTTCTGTAAACTCCTCAGGAGCATCTGCTGCCCGCAGGGATCTGACGAGGTGATCTGGTTCTTGTCTTTAAACTTCTGTGTTGGTGCTGTGTGGGTCACTTCTCCCAGCTGCTTTCTGCTGGAGAAGGGACACTGTTAGCCAGAGCTGCTGGAAAGGCTTCCTTTTTTTTTGTGTGACTGCTGTCTTTTCTTCATTGCTGAGAACAGTAAGAAATAAGAAGCTCTTGACTTACTACAATTAGTTTAAAGCATATCTTATTATTACAGGAGTCACTTGATATATACCTGAATTGTATGCAGCTGAATGTAATTGGTGAAGGCACCTCAGGCACTTCAGGGTGAATTCTGATAGCTGAACTCAGTGTAGAAGAAAATCTGTGCACACTTAGCTCAGTTTAAAAGTAAATGTTTTTCTTTCCATTGCTGAGTAGATTGTAGACCGAGGTGGTTTTTCAAAGTTACTCTGGTTTGGCTGCAGGGAGTTGCAATTTTCCATAGGTTAATTTGCAGAATGGATTGAGCCGGGGTAAGGTAAATATTTGTAGCACAACTACTTTCAGTTGCTTTCAGTGGGATGTGTCTCTGTCAAATACCCAGGGGCTGTGGTTTCTCTTGGTCCCATAATCTGCAGTTTTGCTGTAGAGATGTGAAGTGTGGTCGTGTCAGCACAGAGTAGCTCTTCCCATGAGCTGCTTTAATTATTCATAATACATACTGAGGTGTTAAAGGTCTGTCACGCTGTGCAAAAGTTACAGTGTACCGTGGAAAAATACTGAAGGATTATTATTTTACAACCCTTTGCACATGAAAAGGGAAAAAACACACAAGCTCTCATTAGAAGATTATTTGCTTTTTTGTACATGCTGGACCTTGTATGGCCTTTGACAAGGATCTCAAGAGAGAAGGGGAATATTGGTAGCTTTTAAATGGATGGAAATAAATTGCTCAGTGACTGAACCTTTGTTTTTTTGAAGGTGGTTGAATTCTGCGCAGCGAAATAAATGAGTTTGTTCATGTCAGTGTATGTACGAGGTAGGGAATTGGATGGAGTCTGATTTGGGTTCTGGTTTCAGCTTTACTGAAAACTGATGGCATGATCTTGAACAGCTCTGCTGTTTGGCTGTCTTGATTTCCCCTCTGCCCATTGCCTCGCTCATAGCTTAAATAGACTTCTCAAAACAAGTGCTGCTGCTGCATGAATTAGTTCATTAATCTATTTACATTACAAAAGCACCTGAAGGCACACTTCTAAAATTATATTCTGTTTAGCTAACCGGACTTGGGTTTGTTCTTTGAAAAGACAGTAATCCTAACAAATCATTCCACCCACCTAATAAAGTAAGATGAAGCACGTAATAGGAAACAATTGAAAACACTTTAATGGGGCCAAATGGAGAAACAATGAGAGGTAATCAGTAAGTAAGGTATTGTGTGGTTAGAGAAGGGAGGGATTCAAGGATGATGCATTTGTGTGCTGAAAAAGCTACTTAAGGAATGTATATTCCATAAGAAAAAGTAGTAAGGTGCTTTAGTCATCCTCTACCTATACTTTTTCACATTTTTATTCATTTTTCCTTAAGCTAGCCTTACACAATTAGCTGCATGCAGTGAACTACAGATCTGAAACATCTGCTCCACTTTTTCTTGAGACTGCTTGTTGAACTTTGAACATTAAATGTGGTGTCATCTACTTGAGTGCATGCAGTCAGGTGCTCTTCAGCAGTGCAGAAAGCAGGTTTCTTCTGCCCAGTCCTGAATGGAAAAATCTCCTTTGATGAGTAAGCTCTGGACTTGGAGTGACAGCACACCAGGTCAAGGNGGGGGGGTCCTCTAGGAAGAGATTTGGTGATACCTCTGATTCTTGGCCCCAAGACCTGGCCCAGACTGTAAATACGGTGAAGTTGTTTCTGATTGTTTTGTATTTTTGTACCTGGCTTTCCCTTCCAAAGCAGCTAAGCCTGTCCAGTATGACCTTTCTCAGAGAAGTCCACTTCTCATTTGAGGAAGTATTCAGGCTTCCAGCATAGCTGTTGCCCGGATTGGTTTTCCCCTGGACTGCCATGGAGCCTTCTGCCAAGCGGCAGCTGGAACTCTGTGTGCTGCCTTTGCAGGTGTCTGTATATCTAGCTTCTACTCTATGCAGGCATGTTCTGTAGAGACAAATTTTACCCAGTTTGAACACATTTCTAAAGCTGTTTCATTTCCAAAGCTGAGACTGAGGTTAATCAGAAATAGTTTTGTTATCCTGGCTTGGAACAGATTGGTAAAGTTCTCCTGTATCTGCCCACAAACCCATTGCTGTCTGTTAGTCATTAAAAGGTTCTTCAACCTCAGGAAGCCTCACAAACTAATAATTCATTTTAACTAATTGCAGCAGGACTTTCCTGCTTTTAGACTTCCTCTTTAGTAAGTTTGCATAAATGTGTTTGTGCGGCAGCGGTGTGGAGCAGACCAGCAGGGCAGACAGGTGCTAGTGCAGTGCTGGCCCGGGGACGTGGTGAGCTGTGTTCTGGGCTCCTGAGGGGCCTTCATGTGCCACTGTGCTGCACTCAGAGGGCTGCTTCTGCTGAGAAGGTTTCATTGCAGGTTCAGACTTGAAATAAGCAGTTTCCATAGCGTGCTGGCTTTGGCTGAAGTTTGGTTTATGCTGTAACACTTGTGCACCAAGTGCTTGGTAGTGTAGAGCTCTGAACTGCACAGTGAAAGCTTCCACGTGTAGAGCTGATCCTCTCAATTTCTGCCTGCTGGAGAGGGAAACAATACCACTGATCCTTCACTGATTTCCCACAGGAGAGCAAAGAAAGTTGCCTTTGATGAGAAGGCTGCCTGCTCTTACCTCTGGGAAAGCTGCTGGGGTTTTGGGGCCTGCAGTGATCCTCCTCCCCAGTGCTCAGTAGAGCAAAGTCCCAGGGGCTTTGACACAGGTGCAGAAAGAGGCAGGTGAGCAAAACAAAGGCCTCCATCATCCCAAGGGTCCACACTGTTTGTTATTTCCCTGGGTTGCTGAGGGGCTGCTGCTGGGCAGTGGGGCTGTTGTCTGAGGTACTGTGCTGTGCTGAGTTACACCACAGCAGCACACAGCAGGGCTGTTGGTGACCACAGCCTGCCCCTCTGGCCAGGAGCTGAACCAAAACCTGTGCCTCACGCAGTGCTTCTCTCCATCCCTGCTGCACTCACTGTGCATGATTTAGGATGAAGTCAGTGCGTTGCTGTGCTGTGACAGCCTTTAAATACAGCCTTGAAGAGCTTGGTCTTTTAACTGCTAACTCATACTAACTTTTGGTTCCATATCCCATAATTGTGTTGTCAAAGTTTACACAGGCTGCTACATTAAAAATTCTAAAAAGGTTAAATGCCCAACTCGGAAGAATAGAAATATAAAAAAAGGGAAGGATTGTAGCTGGAGGTTCTAACATGTTAAAATTTCTGGCTTCAGTCAGTGTATGTGTGTATAGGTCGGCCAACATGGAAATTACTTCGAACAACCTGAAAAAGTTTGGCTTTTGCTGGGTAGGGCTGATCTCCATCAGATTCAGCTTCTTTTGAACTTGAAGTAAGTGTTTGCTTCCAGTACATGCAGTAAGTCAACTGGAAATGTAGATTTGGTGGATCATGGGATCATAGATCTCTTCCAAAGAAATACAAATATGTTTGAAAAGTAGTTCATTGCAAAAAGTTGCCATGACAATGATTTTTTAAAAAAAACCCCACTGTGAACTGTAAGATGTTTGAACAGGTTCCTGGGAATGAGTCTGCACAGCAGTTTATAAAAGGAATTATTTGGATGCAGGAGGCCAAAAGAAATTAACATAAATGTTCCAGATGTTGCATTTTCTTAAACTCTTGAAATTCATGGGATGCTATGGTCAAATAAGAAGAAATTCAAGCTGGTACTTCCATTGTGAGAGACGCAGACACTCCTCTGCTCCCTTGTTAAGCTGCCTGGTGGCTGTGCACCCACTGGAGTGTCTGCTAAAAGAGCTGTGAAGCCATGGAGGAGGGAAAAAGGGTGGTTGGTTGTGTGGAAGATGAGGTTTTGGAGCAGAGAATATAAACCCAGTGTGAAGTAGACTTTCTGGTCTCCATCTCAACAGTAAATGCCTAAAAATGCTTCAGCAGAGATGTGTTTTTGCTCTGTGTGTGTGTATGAGTAAAAGTAGCACTCCAGAGTTTCCAGGCATTTTGAAATGTTTGGGGCTTTTAAGCTCTATTGACTTTGGTCAGAACTAGGTTTTATGTGTCAGTCAGATTTTCCTAATCCACATAGGATTCGGGTTTGGGGAAAACTCACATGGAGATTGGTTGGCATGTGTGACAAGACCTTGTTTCATGGTTGTCTTTCTACATTCACCCTCCTCTTTCTGCTGAAGGAAGCTCTGAACAAGCTAATGTTCCCACTTGTTTCCAAAGAAGTAAATCTCATGTAAAAGGTAAAGTATGCAGCAAGGCAGCTTTTGATCACCTGTCTGCTCCCTAGCTGTAAAAACAAGATGTTTTAGTGTTTCTGTTAGTATGGTGGAGCAGGGGAGCTTTGCCAGAGATTTCTTGTTTGTTGTGTTTCTGCTAGCTCAGATACAGCGTGTTGATCAGGGGCTGCAGTTGCAAGCAAACCAGACATACCATTGTCTGTCCTCTTCTCTTCAGAGGTTCCTGGTTGTACAGCAGGGCTGCGAATTTAAGAGAAGCGAAGTTGAGCCAGCTCGACTGAACATGGGAAAACAAACATGGGAAAGAATGTGCTAGAGAATGAAAAAAGAGAATTACTCTCCAGACCCAAATTATGCTTTGCTAGGTAGCAGCTGTCTGGCATTCACAGATTAAACAGCGCTCAGCTAACATGCAGTGGCAGTGATAGCATGTCCTCTACTTTGTTTTGAGTGCATGAAATGAGGAATTAACTCTCCCATGCTGGAAGCCATGAAAGTATCTGGAAGTGTGTGTTTACTCCTAACAAACATTTGAATCTGTCTTTTGTTTTTGGTACCTGTTCGATGGTTTATATGACAGTGCAGAGTTAATGGTGCTAATGCTACTTTGTAAGTCAAAAAATGAAGCAGGTTTTATAAAATGACTCTTTGAACAAATGGAGTTGGGCTCTGAAGGGTTTTATTAAATACAGAGCTGGTTCTCAGCGATTTGGTGCATTTCATTGTTTTCATAGCCTCTTCTAAATGTAAAGATTTGTGTGGTCTTTTGTCTTCCAGCATTCTGTGTGGAACCCAGGGAGTCTAAAGGAAGCTGTGAAGCTAGTGGAATGATTCCCTGTGTAGTGGGAACTATGTAAGTATGAGATGTTTGCCTACAAGATCACTTGTCCAGCACAATTGTTGGAGCAGGGATTGCTTCAGCAGTGGCAGTGATCCTCTCCTGCCTCCCCAACAGGAAGCTCTGTGTATGTGTTAGGGCTGGAAACAGACAGGGCATCCGTGATACTGTCCCCTACTCTCTACTGTTTTTAAGGTCACATATCCCTGTCTATTAAAAGGTAGATAATGCATAGTGGAATTCCATAAAATTCTTGTTTTTGAACAGCTGAGCCTGGGTTGAGGCTTAGTTAAGCTCTAGTTATGTTGTCTTTGCCTTTATCTAGTGGAATACTACTTGGAAAGGGATTTAATGGTTGGCTGAACTGTCTCCCCTTTTGTTATGAGATTTCCTAAATTTGTCTTTGAGGTCTTCTTGAATGTATGGAAAGCTTTTTCCTCTACTCTCTTGATACTTTCTGTGTTTTGAAACTCATTATAAATACCTTCTGATGCAACACTTTATTAAACAGCATAATGCTTGTTTTGCTTGTTATTCTCTAGACATAGCCAATAATTTCTATTACTACAATAACATCAGTCATTATAGAAAAATACAGGGTTACTTAAATATCTCCTTTGCATATTCTCTCCTCCTGCCAGCTCCCCCTCAGCCCCCTCCCCCCCACTTCATTGCTGCTGTTTTCAATTGTACCATGGTGTGCTTGTATGATTGAGTTGTTATTGAGTCACTTTGTTTTTCTCCCTTCAAGTTTTGGGTTATGTGTGATCTGGTCACTTGAAAATGGAGTAAAAATGCTGCAAATTCCTTACAACACTTAAAAAAAAGTCTCCCACAAAACCCCCACCAAATCACAAAGCTCCACCAAGCATTAGCCAAGGCCTTTGTAATCTCATCTAGGTTTTCATTTAACGTGTGGGGCCATGTGGCTCTGCACATCCTTTGTTCTTAGGGGGTGACTTTAGCTGGCTGTATTCACCAGCCCTCATCTTCCTGTGTTCCCAGCTGCTGGCTCCTTTCTAGAAAGGTGCAGAGAACGTCATTGTGGATCTCTGCTTTGAAAGAGGAAGGTGGCCTCATGGGCATCTTGGTGATTCATGCGTACCGGAGATCATTGCTCAATACTTTTCTGAGTAATAGACTTTGGGAGCACTGCATCCTGCAGCGCTGAGCACATTCCAACCTTAGCCCTGAATTTGGATCCTTTTTAGTGGAATAGCAAAAGCAATGGTCACTGCTGCCTTTTATGTCTTGCTTTTATGCTGTGCAAGCCTCTTAGTAATCTTGTTCTTGGGAACTGATCCTTTTGGGAATTGATGCTTTGCCCCTAGTCCAGTGTAACCTTTGGGTACATGAGAACTTTATACTGGTAGTTCTTGATCCAGCTGGGAGAAATCTCTCTGCTGGTCCTCGAGCTCGTGCACTCGCTTTGCTTTGCAGCTGAACCCACAGCGTTCACCTTCCTGAGGGTGCTCTCTCCCACTCCTTGAGCTCTGGCTTCACGGCAGCTCCTGATGCTGCAATTGGATCCTCTCTCCAGCCTTCTTAACAAAGGGGCCGGCTTCTCCCACTTGTTTCTATCTCCTTCCAAAGCTCTTGTTCCTTTCATGCCTTGAAACCTGAGTCACGGAGGAAGCGGAGGTGACTAGTTAGTGAAGTGGATCCAGCTCAACGAAGGCAATTTACAAAAGGGTAACTGATGAAGTGCCAAAAGACTTTTCTCTTACAAAACCAGATATAAGCACAAGCTGCCAGCGGATGCAGTCTGGATTTCTTTTTTTTTTTCCAAGCTGGTTTTGCTATTTTTGGGGTAGAATGCTTCTAAGTATCTGGCACATGGCATCAAGTTTCATGTAGAAGAAAAGTGAGGAATTGCAGCAACTGTACATCAGTATCTTCTAGTGTTTGTTTATAAGGAGTAGGATTGTGCTCTGAAAACCTCCTTGGCGGGGAGGAGGAAGGAAGAGCTCTGCTACTGCAAGGAAGAGCAGTGCTAGCAGTACCCAGACAGTGGCTGTTCAGGAGCAGCACTCAGCTCTTTGTAAGGCAGGTAGAGTACAGAAAATATGTCTGTTAGAGGGGTACCATGTGAGGGAGGTGGATAACTTGCCCTCTAGGGGTTAATGCTACCGGGCTTGCCTGTGTTTGGAAACTGCTGGTGGGATACCTCCTTACATACAGGTGTCTAATAATGCTGGCAGGTCTTCCCTCTGTGTATTGTAGTGCTCTTTTTGTGACAGCAAATGATTAAAACCCATCAGGTTCATCAAATTGGTGATGTCACTTTAGAAACCTGAACATTAGATTGTTACCATCCTTAATACATGCTTAGGAAGCATGACAGCATGAGTCACTTTCATTAGGAAAATTTTGGACACAGTATGTTGGTCTTGCAAACTGCCTTTTTTTAAAAAAAAAAAAAAGCACTTCAAATTTCGATTCATCAAGTGAATTGGATTAATCTGTCAGTTACGATGTGTGTGATTTGACTACTTTAGAGGAAAGTACTGTTCACTAATAGGCAGCTGTTCCTTAACCTTCCCCCATAGGGAAGAGCTGTTCCAAATCACCAACAGCTAGTAACTGTTGATACATCTTTCAGCAGAAAGTTTTCTATACTACCTAAACTCTGCTTTAAACTCTAATACTAGTCTGTACTTAGGATTTTTTATTCTGTTCTTTTAGCTGCGTGTTTCTCTCTTAAGAAAAATTTGTCCAGTGCAAGAAACTGATGGAAGAACAAGAATTAGTGTAGATGGAGCATTTGAATTTGGATGAATTTAAAGATGGGTTGGGGGGGAAGCTGGTATGTGGGAGTTAATCACTAAGCAGTTTCTACACTGCCTACTAATATCCTGTTTGTTTTGGTGTAATGAAATAATGACTGGTGTAGAGTGGAGAGGACGGGGTTGCTCAGGCACCTGGCAGTACAGACATCAGTGCCGGTTGCTTCGCAACTCTCAGAGCTGTGAAGTGCTAAGGACCAGAGAAATTGCCTTATGGATTGTTTATATTGACATGCATGTTTTAAAAAATCCTTTCAAATACAAATTATTGCTCATTTCTTGAACGCATTACATGAAACTTTGCTTGCCTATAAAAGTGATGCTGCAAAGTTAATCTTTAAAGCATTGCAATCAAAGAATATATAATACCTTTGTTCCTTTGCCTGCTAAAAAATAAGTATTTGCTAGTTTCGTGTGTGGGTTATGTGCTTTAAGGAAAGGGACTGGGGAGGGGAAGGGAAGCTAGGTAGTCAAAACCAGCATCTTGGCTGTTGTAGTTCCACTGGCAAAATATTTTGCTCATGAAGCTGCACACGTGCTGTTTTGTCAAAACAGGTATAATGGCTGAAAGAATACTTATTTTTGTAATCCTAATAATCTGAGAATTCATCTGTACTTATTTCTGCTGTTGGTTTCCATCTTAAAAGAGGTCTTCAGTCTCAGTAAAGCTTTGCCCAAGAAGGAATACAGTAAAACTGACGTGACAGCTATTGTCTTTCTTAACTTTTAATTTTTTATCTCTCTTCTTTCTTCTTCTGATTCTAAACTGGAAGCTGTACACAAAGTCAAGACAGGCACAAGTTTTATGTTTGAAGCTTCTGCCTGACTGACAGCAGAGGTGAAATGCAAATAAGTGGGTAGAGGAGGACTGTGATAAGCAATTGCTTTCTCAGAGCTGACATTTCTGAGAAAGACTGACCTTGGTGTGGCTGCTCACTGATAGGGCAGTATCAGAGTGTGAGCTTGGTTTTAACAGGGAAAATTGGAGAACCCTTTTCTCCGGGCAAAATATCTTTTCCAAATATGCAGGGTTTTGTGATTTATAAAAAGGGAGTATGATTAAATAATTTTGGCATTTTAATTTCTATTTGAAAAGAAACCCCTCTGAAGTAGAAATACTGCTTCTTACCTGCATGTGTGTCTGTCTAAGTTTCATTAAGAAGGCTCCCTCCCCTGTCCCTTTACCTGAAGGGAGGAGCCCACTTGAAACAAGGAACAATTTCTGAATACCTTCTTGCATAAGAAGTGTCATCTCCTTTCTGCAGACGCACTCTGTGTATGTTTTAAGTGCAAAACCTAGATTCCAAACTCTGCTTAAAAACAAACACGTAACTTCCACTCTCTCTCCTCCTCCCCAAAACCAGCCGAAGGCAGCCCTTCCTCCCCCCCTCCCTGAGAAGTCCTGTTTGCTGATTTCCTGGAGGTACAGCCTAGATCCAATGCTTAGGTCTCAGCCCGGTTGTCCCATCAGTGTCCCTATCCTCTTTTCCCTGCTTTGTTTCAGTGTTTTATATTCTATATATAAAATGTGGATATAGTTTTAAAAGCCATTTCCTTTAAAATATTTCTGGGTTAGAGTAGTCATTCATGATGAAGCCTGTACATGAATCAACCTCTTTGTAACCTATGCTGCAGTAAGAATTTTAGGAATTTCCTTTATTAGGACCCATTAGTATAGTGTAGCCACTGAGTGAGCTGCATTGATTTCTAGGTAAAACAGCCTGAAATTGCCTGAAATTTATGGCATATTCCAGCCTTGTGTACACTGCTCCTTTTCAGTATGCAAAGCTTAAATATTCTGAAGTTGGTCGCTTAATGGCAAATGTTATCCCACATTTAATACTTCAAATATTCTTTATAGAGAGAAGCAGTTTGACTCTGGAACTGTTTTTCAGGTTAGCTGAGTGCTGCTAATGGCATGGTGAGATGTGTTGAAGAGCAGCTGCGAGGGTGTCCAAGGGCAGGGGGACCGTGCTAGGAGCTGGGCTTGCAACATCATGGGCCAGTGTGTCACCAAGTGCAAGAATCCTTCTTCTACCCTTGGCAGCAAAAATGGGGAAAGAGAATCTGGCAGCAAGTCCCACAGCAAGAGAAGTGCAGTCCACAAAGACGACCATGCCTCAGCTTGCGGGAAGGCTTCAGGAGACATTCTTGTGAACGGGACAAAGAAAACAGACGCTGCTGTAGAGTCCAGTCAGCCTCCGACGTTTTCTGGAGATACAAAGAAAGACTCTGTCTGCAATGCAGAGGAATCTTCTCTTCAAAGCATTGGGGAGTTATTCAGGAGGTATAAGGACGAGCGGGAAGATGCCATACTGGAGGAAGGAATGGAACGATTTTGCAATGACCTCTGTGTTGATCCCACTGAATTTAAAGTACTAGTTTTGGCTTGGAAATTCCAGGCTGCTACCATGTGCAAATTTACAAGGTTAGTTCTTGTAGAACTTGTAATTATTTTCATATGTTAAAGTATATCCTGTCAGCAGTATGTTGGAGAGACAGCCTCACTGGCTTCACTTACTTATTTTTTCTAACACTTGCATTTTGATCAAATTAATTCCTACCACTGCAGAAGGTAAGCTTTGTATTGTCTTGTTCTCCTCTTCCCCTCGCACTGGATTTCAGAAGATGTGGTTTTGGCAATTATGCTGCTAGTGATGAACAGTGTAGGGAGATGCTGTAGACTGTAATTTATTCTTGATTTACCAAAAGCAATTTATGGTATCTGGCATTATTTTGGTGATGAGACTGGACACTGAAATTAATTTTTCCGTTAAAGTAATGTGAAAGTCTTTAGTAATTGCTATTAACTCTGTTAACAGTCTGTGAAAGAATGACAGATTTGTTCCTGTCCAACCAGTGTAACATTAATGTCTTTTTCCAAGAGTAATCTTGTTAAAGGCATAGAGAGGGAAGGAATTGTGAGGGGTTTCACACTGGTAGCTGTTTCATACTAGCTGACAAATGATTGCTGTTCTAAGTGCTGTGTGCCCTTGTGGACAAGGGGCTCAGTCAGCAGGCTGACAACATGGATGATGCTACAGGAAACAATGGAATGGCTAAAACTCCTCCCCCCCCACTGAGCCCACAGGCAAACCCACACTGCAGCAGCCTCCCCCAGCTTGATAGCAATGTCCAGGTAAGAGCTAGTGAAGACTGCCTGCAAGGACTTGCAGGGAGAGAAGGATTTTTTTATTTGTTGGTCTGTCTAGATTGGTTTGAGTAATGCTGCCTATTTTTCCTGAGCTTATTACTTTGGTGTTCAGAGCCTTGACCCAAGCCTCTGCTGTGCACTGAACAGCATCTTCAGAGTCTTTGTGGCTGAGGGTGTGTGTCAAAGGGATGAGTTACTCTGGAATACAAATGTGGATTTACTGGAGGCTGACGACGCAGGTATTTGCTAAGATGGTAAAGGAATTGTAAGTAGTGTCTGTGATTCTGCACAGCTGCCATGAGTATTATTAACATGGTTTAATTCCCTTGGAGAGGACAAATGTAGTGGTGAGAGGTTATATTTGTTGAAGGGCACGCCTCATGGTACAGGTGCTCCATGTCCTGTCTTCCCTCCAGCCCATCCTGTGTCAGCCTGCTGGCTCTCCTGTCTGGTTGTAACGCCTGCTCACGAGCATCAGAGAAACTGGAGCTAAACATGGCCACTTGGACCAGGGCTGGTGCTTCGAGCTGTGTCCATTCCCTGTGCTGCAGCCCCTGGGACGCTGTGCTCCCTTCCATGCTCTCAGCACATGCCTTGCTGACTGACACCGGTGGCTCCCCTTTGGTTTTGTAGGCTGGAAGAGCAACCAAAAACCACAGCAAAAGCAGAAGTTAACTGCTCTGTCCCTTGCAAACAGCTCGCCCAGAGCATGGGCATTTAGACGTGGGCAGTTGGGGTAAACGTGTTCAACATTTGGAATTCTTTGGTGGTAAATTAGATTCACTTTTTAATGTGAAAGGTATTCCAGGATGTGGAAGTGTCCAGAAAAGCCAAAGAGGAGAACCTTTCAAATGCTAACAGTGCCCCAGGAAACCTAAGGGGGGGGTTGTGTGTGGTTCCCCAGGCCTGAAGGAATGCCTTGGAACTGTCTGTCTTTCCAGTGGCTCCCTTTGCCAAAATCTGTGGGCCACTGGGGCTGTTTGAGGTGCACCTTGTCTTGTGCAGGTGCTCCTCTGGGTTCGATGGAGCTGAAGGGAGACAGGACGCGTTCGCCACGCGAGGTCGGTGGCAAGGGCTTGCTCTCATTTCTCTTCTCTTGCTTAACAGGAAGGAGTTTTTTGAAGGCTGCAAAGCAATAAATGCAGACAGCATTGATGGCATTTGTGCAAGGTTCCCCAGCCTCCTAAATGAAGCCAAGCAGGAAGATAAATTCAAGGATCTCTATCGTTTCACCTTCCAGTTTGGCCTGGACTCTGAAGAAGGACAGAGGTCGCTACATCGGGAAATAGCCATTGCCCTTTGGAAATTAGTCTTCACCCAAAACAAGCCCCCTATTTTGGACCAGTGGTTACACTTCCTAATCAAGAACCCCTCAGGAATCAAGGGAATCTCCCGGGACACGTGGAACATGTTTCTAAATTTTACTCAGGTGATTGGACCGGACCTTAGCAACTACAGTGAGGACGAGGCCTGGCCGAGTCTCTTCGATACCTTTGTGGAGTGGGAAATGGAGCGAAGGAAAAAGGAAGAGGAAACCAAATGTGTTCTGTCTTCGGACACAGAGGGCCTGCGTGCGGACGAACAGACTTAGCGCCGGCGAAGCAGCAGTGACAAAAGCAACTTGTTGCCCTTCATGAAATGTAAACTCTGGATGTTTCTGGAAATTACCGAGGCTCCAGATTTTTCTACTTTACACCTTTTTCTGCCTTGTCTTTGAAAGGGCTCTAAAATGCTGTATCATGTTTTAGGCACTTTCATAATTTTGGTTATTCCTTTTACTCTTGCCCTGAAATATTTGACTCTGGCTACAANTTTTTTTTTTTTTAAAGACTTCAGATTAGTATAAGTAAGTCTGATACTTCTTGCACAATATAGATCTTTTTAGTTAGGTTAAATTAACATTGCTAAATTATACAGTGCCAGATAAAGTTTTTCATACTACATCTGTCAGGGCAGATCTGTACTGTGTGTAGTGCTGTTTACATTGTTGAAATTTTAGGCTGTAATAATTTTAAGGTTTTATACCAAGATGAACAGCAGTGTTAACTATAAATGCATTAATCCTGGGTAATAAGGCTCTAAAAACCACATAAGCAACAGCTCTATGTAATATGGCTAATTCCCGTTTTGAGCTAACTCCTAGTGAATGAGTCCAGATTCATTCATTTTTTTTGGACTTTCAAACTAAATGTTGGGATTGTTTTATATAATTACTGTACCTGTCAGTCAACTGAGTGGTCAATGACGATTTGTATCTAAATCTCTTTACACATTCACGTAATAAAAGAGCAGTACTACCTCAGTTTTATTGAAAGTAGACTTGTTGATGGACTTCCATTTTCTCTGGAAGTTGTATTTTTGTGGTTACATGAGAATATTTTTACTTGACTAAAAGAACCAAAGGTTCTGCTTCTTAAGTTTGCTAAACATTGACAGAAGCAACACACAAATCCTAAGTCTTCAAGGAAAACTGTGGTATAATTCTGCTTTAATTTGTTTGATTTATACCTAAAGTATTACCTTACTTGTCTGGCAAGCACAGTACTTCTATGTAAGGAACTATCTTTTGCATTAATATTGACAAACCAGTTTTTTAAAGCATATGTTTAATTGCTAAATTGCAGTTAATACTCCACATTTTCTGGAGCAACAATATCGGCATCTGATGACAAAGTGAATTCTTAATGTGTTCTTAATGACAGCAGCGTAGATGAGTCATTTTTAGACTGATTTGATAATATTTGGATAGGAGTCAATTTATTATTTTACAATGCCTGTATTGGGACTATTTGCCTGTTGAAATTGTTGTGACTTAAAGGGAGTTTTATTAACACTGGTTGAAACTTTTTTGGTTATTGATGCTACCTTTTTTAATTTTAGTATGTCAACTTTTTTACACCTTTTGGTAAAAGGATTGATTGCCGAGGCTTTCTGTATAGCCAAGTGCTGGCTGAATTTGATACACTTCCGTTACACACCTTTTATTTTCAGAGCTGCATTTCGAGATCATAAACCAACTTCAGCTGAAAACAAAATAAGCCTGGACAGTCATCCGTAGCATCTAATGGCTTTGTGATATAAGGGTTATAAAGCTAAAGGGAAACAGGTTTTAAGTGGTGAGCTTGTCACCAGGTCCGGGGTGTCTCGCTCTGCACATCTGCTGTGCCCCACAGGGGTTAGCAGAGAGAGGAGTAGGATCTGCCCAAATTCTGGGACTGGCTTTGCTGGTGTGCAGCCCTGCAGTAGCTCTGCTTGGAGGTCATAAATCACTAACTAAACGTGGGTAATGCAAACTGTTTAAAAACAAACCCACAAACCACAGATAGCGTCTTTCATCTAATAAAAGGAGAGTTTGGTCCGTGCTGCTCTTGCTGGGAGACAAGCTGTGGAAACCAAATGTGGCTGTTTTAGATGCAGCTGAATCTGTCCCTTTGCAGGAGAGCCCTGAAGTTGCTGTTTCATGGGTGAATACACCCAAAGCTTTGTCCTTGCTTCTCTGACTTGCTGTGGCACATAAGTATGTGGCAGCAAACACTCCAATTTGGTGAGCAAAGCAGGCCAAAGCACTCATGCTGGAATCGTTGAATTTATGGTGAGACTTTTGCTGGTGCTCTTATTTTTAAAAGACTAAAAATAAATTCCCCAACAGAGGCTGCTTTGTTAGGAAAAGTTCCAAATGGAGACTGATTTGATAGTAAATGAAGACCGTATTTGTAAGTTTGAGACTCTTCATTCATTCCACTATTAAATGCTTTGTTCATTGCTTACTTTTTTTTTTCCCCTAAAGGAAATCTAAAATGTCCAGAGTGTGAAGAGTAACTATTCAAATGGCCAGCCAGTGCATGCATGCACACCAGATCATGGCAGCTTCTGATTTACACCCTAGCATGCAGCAGCTCCAAAGATGAGGGATAGAGCCCTTTGAGGAAGGTGTTTATCTTGTGGTTGGAATGTGGACAGCAGTGAGGAAATCCATCTGTAGCGCATCAGGCTCAGCCATTTTGATGTATCAGATGTAATACAGCTTCTTTTTGAAGGTGGAGGTGAACACACGGGAAGGGAAAAATCTGGTTTCCTGTTGGGGAAAGGACATACCATTGCCAGTGGCTGAGTGTTCATTGTGGGGGGCAGCCCTGCTCCTGTTCTGCTGCTTCCAGCCAGGCAGGAGCAACTCCACCCACTGGGCAGGGTGCTTGCACAAATAGCCAAATGATCTGTCTAGCAAAGTATAGCTTATCTTTAGCCTGGTTTCAATCCTTTAATTCCCATTTACAGAAGGCAAACCAGACCTGTGTCAGTTTTAAACTCCTGAAGCAGGGGCTGCAGGTGCAGCTTTTTGGCAGTGCTGGCAGCGAGCAGGGCTGTCAGACCTTCTCTTGCATTGCCTGGTGATGTTGTGATCCCAGACGAGACTGCCCAGACTCTGTAATGCTGGGCTGAGGGAGCAAGGATTGTGTGTGTCCTTGAGAAGGCTTTAATAATACTGGAGCCTCTCCAAATATGCTTGTTTAATGGTTAAACTGTGAATATCTGTGGAACAGGCCAAATACATTCACTCTTAATTTTTTTATAATTTAATTCTTCGTTGTGTAGGGCACAGGACTGTAAGTGAGCAGTAATGCGGATGAAATCCTTGAAAGCATTGCAACTGTTTAATTTTTTAAAAAGATTAGATTATTCATTAGGAAACTTTATGCATGTAACAAATCTGCTGCAACTTGGGATAAATAACTATAGATAACTATATAGATAGTTGGAGTAATATACTGGAAAACTGGTCTGACATCCACAATCTGTGGCATTTTACTGCCTTCTCTTATATGCAAACAAATATAACTCCTGTAAACTTTAGCCCCTAGTAATAAAACACTGACCACCTACTCCATATTATAGTTTGCAACACCTTTAAAGTTTGGCTTCCAGATCAGCTGGAGGCTTAATTGTGCTAATTTTTACTTGCATGGGTGCATTTCTGAGGTCAAAGACTATCTATTGATTCAAGTGAGGATTTGAAAGGTCCTGCCCACAGTTGGCCATAAAACATGACCGAGGCAATGAGATGGAATTGAACACCAAATCCTGAGTTTATTTGCTGCTGGTGCTATTCTACATGGAGAATTACAGCTTTTTAATACTGCGCAATCCTAGTGAAAGGAGCATGAGCAGAGATGTGGCAGGTGGCACAGAAGCAGCTGTGGCAGCTGGGGCTGAGAGCTGCTCCCCTGGGCTGGCCCAGCAGAGGACAGTTCTCAGCCAGGCTCAGCTGAGGCTGCTCTGCTGAGGACAGAGTGGCTCAGGTTGGTGGCAGGGGTGCAGCCCCTCCTCCCATGGACAGTGCTGGGGGGCAGCAGCAGCAGCAGCTTTACTGTGGGTGACTTTTATTTCACTCTCTGTGTGTCCATCAGAGCTTGAAGAACCCGTGGATCCAGGACTAGCCTGTCACCCATGGTTCCCAGGCCTGTGCACTGACCAGTGACCTTAGACTTTTCATGACACTGTTATAACATAAGCCTTGTTTCCAAAAAAAGCCCAACAAAGTTAAAGAAACACCATGTAGTCAATAGCCACCTCAGTTTTGATATAGTTTGTTGGCTGAGGTTACATCATTCCCATTCTTTGGTAAATAATAGTCATTGTGAGTTTCTGGGTCTTGCAGCCTTGTGCTTTGCAGTGTGATCCTTTTTCAGAAGGTCTTCAGTAGATTGGGCACCCAATTCTTCCCTTGAGCCCACTCTGCTCAAACAAAGTGTGTGCATGTGAATTTAGCCTTTCATATTAAAAAAGAAGATGCTTAACCTGAAATTCAAAATTCTTCAGGGTAGTGCTTCAATATGGAGAAAAACATATTTTTTCAAGAAAGTATTAAAATATCTGCTTAAATTGTGTTGTGTGCAGACAAACCCGCCAGTGTTAACATTTTCTCTCTGGACTATTGAAGATTGAACCTTTGGTTTTATAGTGTGGACTGAAGTGAAATTCATGCGATTGTAAGACAGAAAGAAGGCTGTAACTCCTTCACCATGAAGTATGTAGGTATTCTACCTCTTGTTCTTAGACTTGAATAGTTTAAGGCTACCATCCTTTCATCCCAGGATTTTATGCCTGGATGAGTAATCTATTTTTTTTAATTGACCCAAGTTAAGTATTATCTATTTGCCATAGTTTTTGGTATCCTGTGTTTAACCTGTATGCAAAGGACCCTTTGGGAGGGGGCCGGGTCAAGCTGCAAACCAGAGTTGGTCCTCCCGGGTGCTGCTTTTGGAGTGCAATAGAGCGACTGAGCAGAGCTACGTGGCCTGTGGCTCAGGGGCTTCTGTCACACACATCTCTTCCTTGGTCAGGATGCCTGTACTGGCAGGGAATTGAAGATGGAGCAGCCGCTCCCCGAAAGAGCCATCAGCCTTTTCACTTGCCCTTGAAAAGCTTTAGGAACGCACCTGATGCAGTGCCATGAGTGTATTTTTCTTTTGATCAAAAATACTGTGGTTTGTTCCGTGTTGGACTGGACTTGTAACCACCCAGCAAAGATGGGAGCTGCAAAAGTGCAAAGGCTACACGCATCCTTTTTCTCCCTGAGGTCAGAATCCCGCTTGGGATAAAACCCTTGTGCTTGAGTAAAGCTGGAGTGTTCTCAAGAAAACTGGAGATGCCAGAGTGGCTTTGGTGCTCAGTTGTGTTCATTAATGCAGGGAGGGGGTGTTCTTCTCCATGCAACACTTGTGTGTCCTTCCTTTCCTCCACCAAAGCGTACTGCAACACAGTTGCTGGCACGGCAAAGCCCCCGTAGTGGGATGCTGTAGCAACTGCTGCTGCAAGATTCTTCCAGTGTGAGGGCCGGTTTTGGGGTGTGACCTCTTGCACTATCAGGACGGGCACGTGTTTCAAGAGAAGAGGGGGACTGTGAGACAATAGGTAAAAGGAGCATGTACGTTCTTGTCCTAACAGCTTGCCTTAAATCACTGACATTGCAGCGGTTCCTTGCTACTATTGCAATCCTCAGTCTTTGAAAATCCAACAGGTTCTGTAGGTAATACTGTTTTTTGTTTAATTTTTAATGTTTCTATCTTTGCATAATTGCACTCTTCAGATAAGCCCTTTTTGGATAACGTGTCATTTCACACACAGGAAAAAAGTCCATCTCCAGTGTTTGTGCTGTAAAGTGTTTCCTTTTCCCCCCTGTAAATGATATCTGGACTAAAGGTTGCCTACTGTTGAAGCAGCGTGTTTACTTGAATGTTGCCATTTTATGCAGTTACAACTGCTGACTCTTGCTCTTCTCTGGGCCCCTGAGAGCGGAGATCGTGTGACCAGAGGTGGCAAACCTGCACAGAGGATCCGTGGAGCTGAAGGCTGGCTGCTACTCCCATGTGTGTTACATGTTAGAGGACTTCACAGATTAGTGCTCCCTGTTTGGAAGTTGTGACTTTTTAAGTCGTGCTAAACAGTTATTTAAAAATACACTTGCTTTTTTATCTGTAAGGTTGAAATGGTCTTTTGGAAAGAGATGGGATGGCAGGAGGCTTGGAGGGCCTCGTGCTGTAAGTTGTTGAGTAACTCAATTTCCAGGAGCTATGGATGGGACTGGCAGGATTCTGTCCTGAGCCTGTTGGGGTTTGCACTGGCTGGTCCGGAGGGCATGAAGCAACCACAAGGCCTTGATGGGCTGTGGAGAAGGGTCAGCCTGGGAGCACTGGTTGGTGCAGCCTTGTTTCTTTCTTGTGGATCTTGAGCCCAGGTCAGCCTCAAGTCCCTCTCTGTGGAAGGAATGCCTTTTGGTAGCGTTTGCTCCCAGAGAGGTAACTCAGTGTAACTAAGGAAGTAACGGGAGCAGGGCTTTGTGTGGCTGTCACTGCCCCTGGTATGAGCACAGCTCCCTGACGGGCCTCTCGGCCCCTCAGTAAACCAGCAAGGGTGGGCAGGGTCACATGTGCTGTTCTTTGTGCCCGGGGGGTGTTTTGCCTTTTCAGACTTACCCAGGAGATAACCCTGTAGGAGCCAGTTTTCTCACTCTGGGAAATGATGAATGTGTTGCATGTAACAGAGCAGCCCCGTGGTTCCTCTTTGGGACAGCAGTATCAGAAGTGCTGTGTAAATGTAATGCTTGAAAACAGCTGGAGTAAATTCTGTTTCATGTAGGATCTTTATTTCAAGGGGATGCAGCCAAATTTGAAACCTGATCTAGAAGAAAATTGGGAGAATTTCAGGGCTATGCATCTACTGAATCCCAATCTACTGAATTGGTTTGTAGTTTTACAGTTACTTTTTTAACATAAAATTTTCTCACCATTGTTGTCTGGAACAGAATGGAAACAGCATCTTATGGAATGTGCAATCTAAGGCACAATGCAAGTAGGACGTGATAAGAAGGTTGTCTTTACTTGATAGCAATCCTGAGTGCAATGTTTTTGTTGTGTCCCTTTTGGAAAAAGAGCGTTAAGTACAGTCTGAGGTTTTTCTTTTCTTACAAGCAAAACATCGGTTTGTCCATTACTGACTTCTTGTGAAATTTGTGCCAGATGTATATTAAATATTTTGGTGCTTTTTCTAATCCAAGCTGCCATTCATTTACCTGTGAGATTATTGTACTTCTGTATATTTAAATGACCGACCCCTTAAAGAAAAAACAAAAGAAAAAAATCCTTTAGTCACAATGTATCCTGACTACTGTAGCTTGTAAATGTTCCAAAGCTTCCGGGTTTCCTGTATTCCAGTAAGGTCTGAGGGGAGGGGAACAGCTACAGAAATCTCACCCACTGGAAAGGGAACTTGCACGCTGTTCTGTGCATTACTGAACAAATTAGTAACATTTGTGATGTTTACATAAGGACACAGTGTTCACTTTTTTGTGCTTAAGCTTTGTACAAAATGTCTTATTTAAAGCTGAAGTCCTTTTTACATTTTTCAATTAAAAAGGGACAAATTACTTATTTTTTCATGCCTATGAATAGGACTCTTGCTAGTTTTATTTGTCACGTGAGTTTCTCACGCAGGACTCCCGGATGCTCACTAAATCCCATCTAGTCCTGGCAGTGAGGTGACCACATAATTTTTAAGTGTGGAAGGAAAACTAACTGGTTCTTTCCACCTTTGCAGTGCAAGCGTCTGCAGTGAGGAGATGCTGGATGTGAACAGCCTGAACAGAGAGGGATCCTTAGAGAGGGATGAGTGCTGGGGTCAATCTGCCCTTCACCCCCTGTCCTGAGCTGCCTGGACTCCTGGTCTCTGCTGGACTGGCTCAGCAGCAGGGACTGGCTGTGCTGCTGGAGGCACTGGCTCCCTTTCACATTCTCTGCTAGCACTGATGTCACTGCTTATGCCAGCTTGCAATAGCTGCAGCCAAAGGAATGCCAGGCTCACTTGGAGTGGCCAAAGTACCTTTGTGTGAGAAAATAATTGGCTGCATTCATCTTGTTGAATAATAGATTTAATTTTCAGGTGGTTTTAAATTTGGACATTAATGACTAAAGCATCTCCTAAAGCATCAAAATGACATGAGCATCTCCTGCCTGCTCGCTGCTGCTTCTGGGCTTGTGCTGAACCTAACTTTCTCCTGGTTTCCTGTACTTGTGCCTGCTGCTCCACACAGTGACTCCCAACATAAGGAGAGAGCCCAGCCCAGTGAACTTAGGGTTGGAAAGTAGGAGGATGTAAATATTCCATCAGCTCTATTTAATCATTTCTGGAATGATAACTATTTCCACTTTATCTTTGCCTATTCCAATTCACAAGAAAAAAATTCCCTCATCTCATGGTCAAACCTTTTAACAAACATTTCCTTTTAATTTTTCAATTTTTTTTTTCTGAGTGCATAAAACTCTCCTAAGCATCTTTGTGCTTGGAAATCCTGTATGTTAACAAGAGATACCCCAACAGCCTCTATTTCAAATGGCTGTGGCTGTAAAGGACAGGTCTGCAGCCATCAGGTTGCAAATGACCTCATCCTGCTTCCAGCTCCCTGTGGAAAGCAATGCTGTGCCGAGTCCACACAGCCATGTGCTTTCCTTAAAACATCCCTTGCCCTTCCCACAGCCACACAAAATTTTTTTCTTTTTTTTTTTTTTTTTTGCATGTGAGGGGAGGGTTGGGGTGGTCAGGGAGGGAGGAGAAAGTGGAAATTGTCCAAGAAGTATGAATCACTGATTCCTCCTTTCCATGGACTAAGTACAGCACTTTCCCGGAAAGGAGGCAGCGACTCCAGTTCAGGAGTTGGCACTGCAGAGTTCCAGAAATCCACACAATTCCTGGGGTAGCTGTTAACTGCTGAGCAGCTGCTGCAGGTTCTGCACTGACCTGGCTGGCTGGTTTGTAGCCTGGGATGTTCCGGGGAGATGCCCCAGCTGGTACCTTGGTCTCCAGCAAGGAAGGACATCCACAGGCCAACGGTGCCCAGCTCCTGCGGAGCACCTGCCTGGATCAACCTTCCCACAGCAAGAAGGGTTAATGGAAAAGGTTTTGTGCTCTGAGACACTTTGAATGGCTTTTATTTTTAGATGTTGTAGAAGATACAGAGTGAAAGCCTATTGTTCTTATGGTAAGAGAACTTTACAAAGACATCAATATTGAAAGTAATTAAAAATATCTTTACAAAAGACTTTGCTTAAAAACTTGGCAGTTTAACAAGCACTCCTCCCTTCATCATCTTTTATTCCCATCAGACCAAGGCCGGATTGTGATCCGTGAGTACTGCAACACAAACAAGAGGTGTGTTAGTTCTGCTCAGTTCAGCCTTCGTGCACATAACCCTGCTGGGCTAGCAGTGAGAGGCCTGCAACCCTCTGGGTCAGCACACTGAAAAATTAATTCTTTTTTCACCCCACAATTATTTGGCATCCTTTTAAATCAAGAAGCCTCCTCTGAACTGTTAGTCCTCAGGGAAACAGTAATACAGGAACCTCACACTTGGCAAGAAATCTCTTCCCAGCCTGAGATGGAGCTTCCATCCAACCCACTCAGCAGCCTGAGAGTGTGAGCCAAGCTTTGAGGGCTTCCACAGGCTCCCTGTGGATGCAGATTCCTGAATCCACCTGTTCTGCTGGTTGGATTCCTACCCCTTGATGATGGAAGATTGTACTAAATGAGAATGGCTGAAAATGGCCCTTGAAAAGTGAACTGGGACGTGCTGAGCCCAGTGACTCTGCTGCATTAAGGACACATGGTCTGCACTGCAACTCACAGCCATCTTCGCCTCAAACCTTCCTGTGGGGTGACAGGTGAGTGAGCAGGGTACCTGAGGTGATAGAGGGTGTAGAGAGGCAAATGATTGCTCAGAAATGTAAAAACAGGTGCAGTTTTAGCTCAAAGAAGGCAGCAGCTGATGCAAGGCCCACATGCACAGAAGTGCCCACAGCCAGATCAAACTGGGGCGCTGTTTGAATCTGAGCTGTGCTCAGGGTGACCTGCAGGGAGGACTCTGCTGGTAAAGCAAAAACTGCTGCTGGCTCTGTAAACTACAGTTCGGGATGGGGGGAAAGAAACAACAACTTATGCTCTATTGAAGATGACAAATTAGATTTTTTTTTTCCTAAAGTTATTAGTAACTGAACCATCAGAGTCAATCACGCCAAGGGCAGCCCTTGGCTGAAATGGTTTGTCACTGCCATAAAGCCTAAACATCTCTTGGTTTTGGATGAATCCTCTAAGGACAGTTTGGAACAGAGGATTACACAGCAACAAGGCTCTTCTCAGGAAGCCTTGGCAAGTAAGGGATGGGCAGAAGAGATGCTGCTGAGCTGCCCTGGCTCTGCTTCTGTTCCAGGGCATGTCTGGTGTCTCCACAAGAAACAATGCCCCTTCTGCTGAGGGGCACTGCTGAAGAAAAACAAAGGTAGATGTGACCTTTATCGGGCTGACCAGTGACAGTGAGAGCACAGAAGGCTGTTGTACTGACTGTCCTCAGTACCCAGGGCTTTGCTTGGGAAAGACCGAACCTTTCTGGGTAATCATTAAACAGGGAGACTGTGGCAGTTCAGGCCCAGGGCTGAAATGCAGGAAGCCCACTCCAGCTGGAAGTATCCCTGACAGCAGTGCTGCAGCCCATCTCAAATGCACAACGTGCTCCTTCCTACAAAAGCTAAAGGACTTGGTGAACAAATTTGGGTTTTCTCATTTTTGTCCATCACATGAGAATTAAGGCATGAACCACCTCCGTGATCAGCTGTGGCTGAAGCACAGTGTGGGGTACACCAACTGGTAGATGTGGCCTTGGCTGCAGTAATTAAATGGATTTAGAAACCAAATCCCACAAAATATCCTGCCTGCTGTGGAAACTCTGCTTGATTCTCTCATGGCCACATAAAACTTATCTCACTGTCAATGGGGATGAAACATCCTCTGGGGAAGGTGGGTGAACTGATAGGATCTGTACAATGAATCAACACTGTGGGCCCTCAGATATGTGAACTGTGACTCAGGCCTGCTTTGTGGGCAGAACTTAGGGCTGAGGTTTTATTGGCCCAACATGAAAGTCAGATAAAGTACAATAGCTTCTTCAGCCTTTCTTTTGGGCTCTCTCTTCCTTGTGCAGGGCTTTAATTTTTAAAGATTAAGATAAAAATACTCGGCTCTATATTTTCCTTGGTTCTTTGCAAAACAGGGAGCAAGTTACTACCTGTTCACTCCAGGAAAGAGAACAACGCACAGGGTGTTACTCTGCAGGCTTCTATAAAGCTTTTTGATATGGTGGTCTAACTTCTTCACCTTTTTCCTTAGATCCTGCTCCTGCAAAAGAGAAGCATTTTAAGTCCCCCACTCATCAGTAATTATACTTTGAAGTGTGGGGAGGCTGTGGGATGGCACAGGTGAGGGCAGCAGTGATGCTGCTCCTGCCCGGCACTTGGCAGTGCAGCAGCCCAATTGCAGAGAGAACCTCAGGCCCTGCTCAGATGGCACCAAGGTAAAAATGAGACCTCCAGAGCTCTCAGCTAGAGCTCTTCTTTCCTGTGCAGCCACACAGCCACTCGCCTCTCCCTGTAACTCCTGTCAACTCTCCAGTGCCAGGTTCCAGCTCCTGGCAGATGCAGCCCCTGCCCTGTGCAGCTAGATGGTTTTAACATTGTGCAGTGCCCTGCAAACATCCCGTTATCCTGTGGGGTTCTATCTCCCAAACTGCTCTATGGGAACTGACCCTTGGCAGCTCCTTTGCTCCAGCACAAGGAGATCCTTCTGTCACAAGCAGCTCTGCACCTCAGTCAGCTCAAAGTTAGCACTCCAGGTTCCCAAGGCAGTCCCTCCTCACTAATTGCAACATCAGCAGAGCCTCACACTCACAGAGTCAGACAGCTGCTCCATTTTCTCATAGAAGATGTGTTTTCCTTGCTTCCCATTGCTGTGATTCGTTTGCCAAATCCACCTCCAGAGGTGACCTGGAGCAAGGGCATTCCTACTTCTTAGCTCACTACCCTTCATGGTCCATCCATTTATAGCTTCAAGGGCATCCACAGCACTCTGGGTTTTCTGGAATTCTGAAATGCAAAGAGAAGGGAACATGCTTTGGCAATGCTGTTGCTGCTCTTCCCAGCACCTGCAAGGCAGAGCTGAAGGTATGGAGCAGGAGGGAGATGAGAAACAAATCACTGCAGCAAGCAGATCTTCATCTTGCTACAGATAAATATCAGACTAGAAATGCAGCAGCACTCATCAAGCTGTTCTCACCTTGCAGATGTGATTACTGGTCTGTGTGAAGCTGCACAGTAGCCACCCCTCACATGGAAGTCCTGGAGCCCATTAGCTACCCTGGAATTTTTCTAAGTAAATGTTTGGCCTTTTTTTAAGCAGATATTTTTTCCTCTTAAATATTTTCAGCTGTAAAGTACTCCTCCAAATAACATGTGCTTTCACTGGAGCATTTAAAATGCCATCCCTTTGAGCCTACCTGGGTTTCAGCAGCCCTTGCTGTGTCTATGCAAAGCCCCAAGGGCTGCTGAATGAGCTTACTGGAAGGAAATATGCAGGCTGTGTGTGAAGCTACTTACTGAGGAAACAGCAGTTCCTGTGCTTTCCACTCTGAAGATCCTTTGGCAGGAACAGTGTTTCCAGGTCTTTCAACTGGCTGAATTCTTCTTGCAAGTCTGTCTCTGTTAATGACTTCTTTATACCGGCCACATAAATCACACCTTCATTTTCTACATCCAGTTCTAATTCCTTAATCAGAACATTGCAGTCCAGCATTGCTGCAGTGACTGGTCTCTGGACCTGGGGTGGATGCAGCAGGAATTAAAAGTATGTCAGCCCACACTGCTCTGTATTCTGAGCTTCTATTTTAAAGTATTTTTCTCTCATTACCAAAAGTAGACAGGTTATTTTCCATCCCTTGAAATAAATATGACTAATGAAGGCCAATATAATTAGTCATGATAAAGGGAGATCATATTTGTAATGCAGAAACATTACAAAACTAAAATGCCATACTCTGGATAGCCCTGTTACTTGGATCTGCCTTTTCAAGCTGCAACTGGAGGTCGGAACACTGTCTAACTCCCTTCTGCTGACAGGCAGAAAGGAAAAAGAGGGATCTAGCCATTGCTTTCTGCCAGTGGCCCTAAATTGTGCAGGGACAGGGAGATAGCAACAGCACAAGCAGCCAGCATTTGCCCAGACACACTGCTGTGATGTTTCAGATGTACTGGAGGCTGTGCCTGGGCTGCAGGGAACCATTGCTATTTGCCTTTACCTTAATGCAGGATCCTGCTACCTCAGCTCCATTCAGGTTTTCCACAGCAAGCTGGGCAGCTTCCAGCACTTCGTACTGGATACAGACATATGGCTTGAAACAGAAGAGTAAGATACTTCAGGTTTATCAGTGAGACACATTAGCCCTCTCCTTTAAAAAGTCAGGTTTCAATTAAGTTGTGCTTTCTTTTAAACCTAGAATAATATAAAAAAGTTTTGGGGTAAAATATGTAATATTCCACATACTCTAGCTGTTTAAAATCCCCCCTCAATTAATACTATCCTTTTTTTTTTCTCCTTTGGCTGTTAAAGGCCTTAACATATCAGTTCTCTATAGAAGGAAAAAAATCATCTCAGCTTCCCCAGTGCTTGAAGTCCTCTGAGCAGCACATGAGCTGCACTTGTCACTGTGTGGAGCAGCTTTTTAGGTACCTTGAATGACTGTAGCTGATGGCTAAACTACCATAGAAAAAACTCCAAACAGAATAAGTGGTGTTTCTTTGGTTCTAATCCATCTCTTTCCAAGAGTTTACTCATACCTTCCAGGCCTGTCAGCAACCTTTGAATGCTCCTCACCTGGAATGTTTCAGTTACCACTGTAAAGGACTGGATTGGTCCACACCTCCCAAATTCTTTCTTCACAGACTTCATGCAAAAGTTTTCTTCAAAAGGACCTGCGTAAATTGTCAGCATGTCAGTCAGCTTGCTTCTCACCTGTTGGAACACAGATGAGAGAAGGCACTTCACAAAGCAAAGGAACTAACTCCTCAGTGCCTCCTGATAAATCACATCTCTCTAAAAGCTCAGAATGAAGACTATTCTCAAATAAAAAATAATACCTTTTCATAAAGTCCAGCATGAAGGTGAGATGCAAGGTACTCTGGACCCAAACTGAACTGGATGATACTGAATCTGGACAGGGGAACATCTTCCAAGGCTCTCTGAAGAATCTGGAGGGACAAGAGCACACAAGGCTCAAAAGAGGAACAAGACAATTGTACTGCAGAGGATCAGAAACAAGGCTATTGAACTTAACTCCCAACTTTAATTTTCATTATTGTCCAAGAAAGCCCTCAGGCAGAAATTCTTCTTTGGTGAGTCATGAGAGGATGCAGAGGATCAAAGCTCATTTCCGAAATGCTCACATGGATTTGGCTAACCTGGCATTAACACTATTACTAACAGTACTGCCAGTCAGCTTTTAAAATAGCACTCATCTACCCACTCCCAGAACAAGAACAACTTTGAACTATTTTGATGCTTAGACCAACCCACTCTAAGTCCATTCACCTGTTTGTTTGAAGTGCTCAGGTTACTCTGACACGGGCCAGAAGAGTCTAATCCCTGTCTGCCCAAAAGGAGAGGTTTTTGGCCAGTCACCTGCAGACAATCTAAAAAACTAGCAGAGAGAAGTACACTGTGAATCACAATACTTTTCAATATGGGGAATAAAAGCTTTCAGTAAATGCTTGTCAGAGAATTACAATTAGTTTAAGAAATCTGAAAGAATATGCTTGTCCACAGTATCAGAAGCCTAGGAAATACTCTCTGAAATTTAAGATGAAACTGTTTATAAAGTTTTTCAGCATGATGCTGCAATTAATTGTCTGTCTGAAGATCCTGACAGCTTCTGAAAAATATAAGGCACTTGTTTGATTTTACTGAAGATTAAACTGAAGGAAAAACATATATATTTGAGAATCTTATTACCATGGTTTGGATAATGGTGGAGGCTCATTCAGCTGTTCTTGGAACCCACATCCTTGTGACTGTAGCACAGCTTTGTTCTGTGAGACCTCAGCCAGTTTTTCAGCTGTCAGAAGCATCTCCAAGTTTAGTTCTGCTACCTTGGGGAAGGAAGAAGATTATTAGCTGGCTTTCATCTCATCAGCTAATTGTAGCTGACCAAAAAGCCTGGGCTTTCCCTGTGAGTCACATAGGTACACTCCAGCAGTGAAGAAACATGGGCATTAATTTCTTGCCTTGTTATTTCCTATGGTCATTTTCGAGCATGCTGCACTCACAGCATCAACAGGAAATCATCTCCAAAAAAGTTTGCTCAGAAATCAACAACACAAGGGACTCATAAAACCAGCTGAATCACTACCACAACACACAAGGCCTCTCTCTTCTTTCATCTAGAAAAATGACAGGCATTGCTGCAGGCTGGAAGGGTCTCAGTCCTTCTTTACCCAGTGCCCTCTTCAGGATCAGCAGCGATGCTGGCTGATGTCAGTGAGTACCGAGCACTGGTAGTGCCCAGGTTACTCAGATACCTGGATATAGGTTGGAAGGAACAAGCTGTCCAAACTGGGGCTTCTATCACAGCTCCATTTTCTCATTTAAATCAAAAGGAGGATGGACAGGAGTGGAGTTTTTTTATTTGAAAGCACAACATTATGCTCTGTGTTTTAGGACAGAAATCTTAACTGGATGTAAGTACCTTTGTTGGTCCTTGCTCAATGAAGAATTGAGCTAATTCCAATGCAGCTCTAGCATCTTCTGTAGGATCATGCCCAAGCTTCTGTTCACACTGAATCTCCTTCCTAGGGCATCAAAATTAGGTGTATAGGCAGGTTATCTGTTTTTCCACACTGACCAACATCCTGTCTTTTCTAAATTGGGTTCTTTTTGGGCAAAAGAGCTTTCCCCTCTCCAAAAAGGATTTCAGTTCTGTGCTGCAGCATTCTTGTGAATTGAAATATTCCCAAAAGTTACTGCAATAAATGTTTTTGCAATGTTGAGCAAAATGGTTTATGGAATTTATAGAATCACAGAATCACTAGGTTGGAAGAGACCTTCAAGAACATCAACCCCAACCCATGCCCTAACACCTCAATTAAATCATGGCATCGAGTGCCACATCCAATCTTTTTTTAAACACATCCAGGGATGGTGACTCCACCACCTCCCTTGGCAGACAACTCCAGTACTTTATCACTCTTTCAATAAAAAACTTTTTTCCTAACATCCAACCTGTATTTCTCTTGGCATAGCTTGAGACTGTGCCCTCTCCTTCTGCCATTTGCTGCCTGGAGAAAGGGACCAACCCCGACCTGACTACAGCCACCTTTCAGGGAGCTGTAGAGAGTGATAAGGGCACCCCTGAGTCTCATTTTCTCTAGGCTAAACAACCCCAGCTCCCTCAGTCATTCCTCACAGGGCTTGTATTCCAAGCCCCTCAAAGCCTTGTTGCCCTCCTCTGGAGGTGCTCGATCATCTCAAAGTCCTTCCCAAACTGAGGGGCCAGAACTGGACACAGCACTCGAGGTGTGGCCTCACCAGTGCCAAGGACAGGAGAAATTTGACAGAAGCAGTGCTAATACTTGCTACTCTGATGCATGACTGTTTTATAATTTTACTTCTTTCTTGACCAATGGCTCAACTCACAATTTGCACACAGAGAGGAAGGCAACCTCCAGTTCAGTGAAGCTTGGCACTGAGTGTATTTCATTCAGCTTGGCACTGAGTGTATTTCATTCACTGTGAGTATGGAGAGAACTACCTCACTTAGATACTGTCCAGCTGATACAATGAGATATATGATTTAAGTCAGTAAATCAGGCTTTCATGCATTAACCTTTCTTTCTTGCCAGCTGAAACAGCTCTGATCTGTGTGAGCCAGAGTGCATCTGTTGTTCTACAATTCAATACACCTCTACAGCCCTGCAGGGAGGTGAGTTTTGCTAGGATTCAAATCTGGTTGGGTCACAGCATTCCTGCTTGCTCAAAGACAAGCCCATTTATTATGCTGCCTGATATTTCAAGCAGCCAATAAATTCCTTTTTACCATGTCTTACTTGCACAACCTGCTCTTTTCTTTTGAATCATAGTAACAAAATAATAATTCTGATATGATTAGCAGCAGAGTAAGACCCTATGACCCACCATGACAGTTTCTAATCTTTTCCATAGCAGTACAGTAATAATCTTACCCTAAAACAGCTTTGGCTAGAAATTTCAGCTTAAATCTTCGACCTTCACTTCTGGCAAAAAGCAGTGAAGTATCAATAACACTGGGGTGGATCATCTGAAGGAGAAAAATCATCACCAGTTTAGTTTAACAAGAGCAGACATACAGAACTGGACAGCAACTCCACAATTTTCTGTGCCTCCGCCTTTTAATTTCAGTTGACAGTTTCTCCCTGACAGATCCCTCATCCACAAGAGAGCAAAAAGAATAATGAAGTAAGTCCAACTCTCCTTTCTACTTCCCACTCTAGTGGGAAGATTTAGATTGGGTTAGAAAGATTAATTATGATTCAAGCATTTTAGATTGGTTAAATTATCAACAGAAAGGACCTAAGTTCTCCCCACGACAGAGCTATCAGAAACATCTGGCTGAAGCAGAGGGGTAAAGCTGCAGTTGCAACAATATCTGTGTCTGGAAAGACTTCTCTCTTTTGGGCTCTGAACAGCCCTTTGCGAATTTTAAAGCTGTAAGGAGAGTTCTTGACTTTAAAATCCTTACAGAGATAGGGCTATTCATAATAAAAAGCAATTAACAAGTGCTCACTAATAAAAAGAGCAATTGCTAAAGAGTTTTCAGGTATGAAAAAAGTTTCACAGGGTTGGGAAAATCACTCTTAAAAATATACTCACTTCCAAAGCCTGAAGATCAGAATTTAGAGAATGACCCACCAATACTGCATCATGAGGAAGCATTTTTTTTAGCCTGGTTTGGATGTCTGACAGTCTTGTCTTCACTGGAAGAAGCATTTTCTTTGTGATTCCTGAGAATCTTCAAAACAAAAGTTGGGTGAGTTAAAAGTAACACATTAGCAACAGTGTGTGCTGGAAAATACTACAAGCAGGTCCTGTAAAATAGGAACTCAGTGTAGCTAATCACAGAATACTATTTACTGTTTTCTGTTCCAACATCAGAGAATATACTGTAGCCTAACTGCTAAGAGTGCTACCAGGTCTGTTTGAAAAGTGTATTTATCCCAGGCATTCTTAAGTGGTGCAGTTGGCATCAGATAGCACAGGTAAGGAAATACTGCAAGTCTGAGGGTGGAAGGAGATGCTTCCAAGTAACCTGAGGGGACTGGGACATCACCTCCTGGATAAAGCCAGGTGAAGTTTTCAAGAAGACAAGTCTTGAGTTTTTCCTGCTTTTGTTATAATCCTGAGCCTCACCCTAAAGGCGTGTACAAGCTCTATGCATTTTTTACATATGAGCAAATTTAGCTATGGACTCCATTTTATTTTATAACCAGAAGTGAAGAGTAACTTGTACTGTGTATCATTAATTTGTAACAGAACTTTCCCATGGATGCTGCAGAATGGCAATGCACAGGCACTGTGCAGATTGTACACATAATGCTGGTCCCTTCAGTCACACAGCAAGAACTGTATTCTTAACACTGAGGGGAATGCAGCAGGCATCTGTGCAAACCAAGGGGTTTCTGAAAGGTCCTGTCTAACAGGCTGAATTTGAAAGGGCTGCAGCTCTGAAAGACAAAGAGATAATGGTTTGTGCAAGTGACCTTGTGCGGTAGTTCATCACTCTGCTCTCAGGCTTGACCAGTTCATTCAGGAGGCACCGACCCTGTGCATCTACCAAAGACACACGGGTGACTTCGTTCCCCTTTGCAGTCAGGCACTGTCAGGAAGAAGCAGAGACAGCTGTTGAATCAGCACGATGCTGCCACTCAAAAACCTTAGCTAACATCTGCTTTGGCTGCAGCAGCATCACTGAGAAGGAGTTCCTTAGAGATCGACCACTCACAGCTGGTGGGTTTACACTCTACTGTGCTTCATTTTAATTGTGTAAGGTGCACTGTAAGCACAGCAAATACACAGGCAAGTACAGCACAGAAAAATATTGTAAAGAAGTGCTGATTTCACAGAATCAGTCTGTGCTCTGCACTGTGCAAGTGCCACTGACAGCATCAGCCCCAGAGACATCGCACAGTTTAAAGACAGAGCCTGGTTGTATCAATAGTTACTCAATGCTGATGCCAAACAGGCATCTCTAAAGGCAAGGCTAAAACTGCACTAAAGGAGGACTCTTCCCCACAGCAGCTGCCAGAGGAACTGTGATGGTTAAAGGAAAGATGTGTGACAGGGAAGTATCTTTCCTTTCCCAAACCTTGGAGAGAGCTGAGGAGGAATTCCACAGCAGTCTCACGGGTTATTGCAGCATTGCTGACAGGCCTGGCAGATCCAGCTGCTGCTCTGGGAGCCAACAGAATGGAGCTCTCCGCTCAGGATATTATTTCTGTCTTGTTGCCAGAACCACTGCTGGGGCCTCTCCCCATGGCTGTGTTAGCACTGGTACCATCAAGGAAGGGACTGGCAGCAGATATTGAGATATCAGAAGTGGTATCACAAATATACCGAGTGCTTGGCTCACTTGGGAACAGCTGTTAAGAGCTGGGTGCCTGACTCTATTTTGTAAGAGTCACTGTAAATCACACACACTGATTTTTACCATTTCACAATCCAGACCAAAGAGGGGGCTGCTGTCTGTCCTCTGCTGATCGCACTCTGTGGAGATGTAGCCCCTGCATCCAGGGGAACCTGGAGAGAAAACATACCCAGGAATAAGAAAAATACCTTTCTTCTACAACTTATCTTATATGACAAAAGGTATCATTTAACTGTCAAAATTTAGAACAACCTCCAACACAAGAAAACAACTGAACAGCCCTCACTTGAAAACTGACCTTCTATGGGGTAGTCATTTTTTTTCTGCTCTTCTAAAGTTAGAGTATAGCTTGTAAGGCCTTGTTTTTTTTCTCCATATCTCTGAATGATGGGATCACACTGCAAGTCTGAGCTTTTAGTAATGCATTCGCTGCTGGTGGAAATCAAGCCTGTAAAATACAAAAGCATCTGTCAAGCTCAGCTTCTGCATCAGAACAACACTTAGAGGCTGCACCATTCCAAATTACTACTTGGAACAACAGACTGGAGAGAGAGAGCTAGAGAAAAAAACACACAGTCTTAGCTCAAATCTAATTTATATCTCTGTCTCTTTGATTAGATACCCCTTAGAATAAAATAATAATGAAATGGGTAGTAAAGCAGCAGGGACTGGGATTAAATATATTAAAAACTTTTTCTCGTTTTGCATTCACTTTTACAATTGGCCCAACATGAGTTACTGAACTAGTCAGGGTAAGAAGTCTCACAGTTTGAGCCATTGTATGTGTTCCTTTCTAAACAAGTTTACTATGGTAGCACACTGGGATTGCAGAGGATGCAAAGCCACAAATTTCTGTTTAAAGTGAGTCACTGTCTTGAAAGAGAAAATGCAAACCCAAACAAAATACCTGGTGGAGTGTTTTGAGGTGACAGGTTTGTTCCTTCTCCATACAGGCTGACTGGGAAGTTAGCAGAGGGTGCTAATGTGAATCTCTGAAAAAAAAAAAAAAAAAAAGTGAAAATGCGTCAGTGACTTTGAAAGGCAGGCAGAAATAAGAAGAAAATGAGGGGTTTCTTGATCCCCAAACCAGCCAAATTCAGAGGAGGGTGGATAAAGAAATTGTGGAAATAAATTGGGTGTTTTATCAAGTAGAAAACCCCAACACAAACCAAACCTGTTCCAATGAGGGTTGATACAGGATTCTTTTTACTACAGGATAGATTTGCCTTGCCTGATATGATCAAGAAGGCAAATCTCAAGACCTTCCTTGAGAGAAACTAAAGCCAGTTCCAGTCTTTCCAGTTATGTTGTGATTTACATTTGCTGCAGTTCAGGAAGAACTCCTGAGGAGCTTGAATTCAAGTCCTTCTTTCTTTCTATTTTCCTTCAAAAATCTTGCTTGTAAGTCAAAAAATGAAAATATTATTTTAATAATCTTTTTGAGAAATGGGAGAAACTTGATCGAAACTGCAAATAATAAAAGTGATATTTTTCAACCAGTGGGACTAGCATAACTCTATTGAGAGTCTTCTCAGAGTAACTTCCAAATTACTGGAATTATTCCAAGATATTTATAATCTAATTGACATCCTGTAGGTGCAGGATATGTAACAGTCAGAGGACTGAAACATCAATAAACATTTTACCTGGTAAAGCTTCAAAGACATATGTCTTGAAATCCTGTTCCTAATATCAAAGCTCTGTCCTTTGCTCTGAGGTGACACCTGCTGCAAACAGATCCTCTCACTTGCTGTCAAGGATGGCCACATCCTTGGAAAAGGCAGTAATTTCATTGCAGCAATTATCCCAGGGATGGGGTTTCAGGACTGGAAGAAGTTTAGAAGACACTGATGCAGTTTGGGGACTTACATGCCGGAACACTTTCCTGAGGTGTTTGAACTGTAAATAGAATCTGTAGAAATGGAGCTGGCTCATTTCATGTAGAACAACAACCACAACCCCAGCCAGGTGGCTTTGGTGATAAATACGGCACCAGCTGCAGTTAGAAAAGAGCAATAATTCTAAAAAAGAATTACATAAAAATCAAAGCAAAACAATTGTCAAGCAGTCTAAAAAAAACCAAAAAAAGTTGGAATCAGCTCAGCTTTTAAGTCAGTAAATGGCAAAGTGCCAAACAACTTCAATAAGAAGAGGCTTTATAGCTTATCTTGAACAGCCACATATTCCTGGAAGCAACAGAATACAGGAGACAGAGAAAGAAGAGTTACTGCAAATCTCTACTGCATACCATTTCAAGACATGTATACCTCATGCATATGCATCAGAATGTGAACATACCAGCAACTTCAACTGTAGTGATGCAGTCTGGTGAATTAATGCATCAAAATAAGTTTCACAAGATAATTTTCTATTGACTATTAAAATCTAAAGTGGGGTATTTTCTGCTTTGAGTTTCATTTGAAGATTCATTTAATTTCATTTCTGCCATTCAAGGTTATAAACCCTCCTCAGCCTTTCCCTTCCAAGTACTGAGAAGTGGTCCAGAGAAAGGGAGAAGTGCCTAAGATGGTTTCTTTCTAAAATGCTCTAGAACACTCTGTTTTGCTTGTATCTAACATGAAACGCGTTAATATTTGTGTTAATATTTTAACAGGGTATTTTGTTTCTAAATGTGTGGAGCTTCTTCAGTTCCACAGCAGACATTTAGTTTTTCAAAGCTGCATGAAACAGAAGTATGAAATGGCAGGATTTCGGCCAGAAGAGGCATTCTGCTTCCTGGCAAAGTCTAACAACAACTGTATCTGCACAATCCAGGCTGCCATTAGGGCAACACCACGGTGAGCTTGGGTTCCAACCCCAGCATGGCCAGTATTCCTTTGGGAATGTCTGCACCCCACGGGAGAACACGAGCCCAGGGCTGTGGGCATACCTGGGCTGTGCTGCATTGTGGCATCTCCCCAGAGCTGCGTATTTCAGCAGCTCATACAGCTGCTCCTGGCTGATTTCGGAGTCCTCCCCAAGCAGAGCTGCTGACAAATGACATGACTTTGCCTGTGGAAAGGGAAATGCTGGTAAAGAGAGTTTTAATGCCGTCACACCAGCCCATGAAAATAGAAGGGAAAAGAAACTATTTGGATACAACCAGCTACATTTCAAGTAACTCTTGTGCTCCTTATGGGCAGAAGTTTCCTTTCAGATCCCACTTTAATATTACATTTACTCAACATTTCAGTAACCCAAGTGCTCTAACTTAAAGGATTTATTTAATAAAGATTAACATAAGCAGATGTATGCAGTAAGGAGACAACTGATATGCACACACATTATCCTGGTCTCTCAACCCTTTCCCCCACTTCCTGCTCTACAGCTTTAAACATTTGTACAAGTGTTACATGTAGCCACTCACTGCAGGTGAGGTTTGCTCTATCTACAGTACGGGATCTGCTCTGCCAGAAGGGTTTGCTGACCCCTGCAGGGAAAAATGCTTCAGTAAATCCAAGGAGGCTGCAGAAAGAAAGCACTGAGGAGATGAGGTGGGGAATGTGCCACACAGTTTCCTACACAGCAGTTCTTTAGGCCTAAATGCACAAGTTCTTCTAAAGGCTAATTAGCAAGTAAATGCAACATTTTGGTGACCTCCACTGACCAGATGCCCTGCTCCAAAGAACACCTGTAAAAAATTTAAGGATATTCTTTTTATAGGTGATGAAACAACATCCAGGCATAGAGGGGGGAAAACACCACATAACACCAGAGAATGTAAAACCTCACGGCATGAACAACCACTGGAAGTTCTTTTCCCCTGCACATTAACAAGCCGTGTGCTCAGTAATTTGGACAGAGCCTGCCCACATAGGTTTAAGCTGGTGTGCATTTATCATCGGGTAAGGAAGTTAAAGAGAGGTGACAACCTTCGTGGTTCCAGTGGTTGAGAATCATCTGGCAATAACAGCACGGGCTGGTGTAATTGCAAGTGCCTCATCTCATCCTAGATGAGACAAGTAATGACAGCATTGTTTTCAGTGCGGCCTAATTAAAGCCTTGCAAAAAAACCCACACAAAGAGCAGAGGTTTTGATTCACCGAGGAGAGGGTACTGCCGCCCACAGGAATTTGTCTCTAAGCGCGTACAAACAGCCTGATCTCACAAGCTGGACACGCCAACTCCTGTTCCACGGGCAGTGACTCAGTGTGTCCCGGGTGAGGTGTCCCGTGGGATAAGGATGCTCTGCATCCTTCTGGGGCTCAGCATATGCTGAGCACACACAACGCTGCTTTCACAATCTGCTTTGTTTGTGAATAGATTATATTGCAGAATGCAATTATTTTTTAGACAAAACTCCTTAAATGTAACGCTGAGCACTCCAAATGAGTTATTTTCCACACCTCTTGGAGCAGATTCCAAGCCATTAACAGGCTCCCCAGGGCAGTGGTCACGGCCTCAAGCCGGCCAAGGTTCAGGAAGCATTTGGACAATGCTCTAAGGCATACGGTGGGATTGCCGGGGTGCCCTGTACAGGCCAGGAGCTGGACTCAATGAGCCCTGCGGATCAACTCAGACCATTCTACGATCTTGTCTGCAGGCACTGGCTGTACCGACCCCCCGGTGCACTGCCGGTGTACACGGCTTTGCTGAGCTCCCAGTACCCCAACGCGGGGACACAGCAACACCCCCAAGAAGTGGCCGCAAGGGACACGCGGCCCGCCCCGCGCTCCTCACCGCGCCGGGCGCTCGGCTCTCACCTCGGCGCCTGGGCCCGGGCCGCCGCCATCTGCCTTCCGCCTCTTCCGCGCCGCCC
>VWZN01009801.1:1861443-1879939 GCA_013396955.1 Regulus satrapa | reverse complement strand
GCGTGTGTGGAAGGAGCCGTGCGTGTGTAAGGAACAGCGTGTGTGGAAGGAGCCGTGCGTGTGTAAGGAACAGCGTGTGTGGAAGGAGCCGTGCGTGTGTAAGGAACGGCGTGTGTGGAAGGAGCCGTGCGTGTGTAAGGAACGGCGTGTGTGGAAGGAGCCGTGCGTGTGCAGCACGCCCCAGCTCCGCCGGCGAACCCCTCGCAGCCCCGCTGCCGGCCGGCTCTCAGGCCCGGCCCGTGCCCCGTGTCCCGGCCCAGCGCGGGCTGTGAGCTGGGCGCTGCTGCTCGGCGCTCACCAGCAAATGGTGCCGGTGTGAAGCTTTCAGATCTCGAGGAGAGGCTGTCTGGAAGCGACAGGGAGGAGGATGAGGACGATGTCGAGGCAGCTGTGAAGAAGGAGGTTGGCCAGATCCGTGCCTCAACGGAGCAGAAGCTGCGGCGGTTCCAGTCGGTGGAGAGTGGTGCCAACAACGTGGTCTTCATCAGAACCCAGGGCATAGGTGGGACTTCAGCTGATCCCGAGCCGTGCAGACTGCTCTAGCACTGTTAGTAAAAGGCCGCAGTGCGTGGCTTCCAAGTAACAATATGTGTATATCAAACAAATACCCTTCCCTTTGGCCCGGCCGCTGTATTTTGTTGTTAGTGAAGAAGCTAAAGGTAGAGGGAACTGCTTTGACAAAACAATCTTTGTTTTTGGTATAGTAAAACAACACTTTACATAAAAGGATTTGAGGCTGACAGCAGTGCAGCCATATTCCCGGTTTATTATTTAGAAGGGGAAGAGGAGAGATAATGCCTTCAATTTGTTGCTCATGCACAACTATTTTTCTTGTAGAACCTGAGAACCTGGTGCATCATATACTAAAGGATATGCACACCACTAAAAAGAGGAAAACAAGAGTCATTCTGCGCATGCTGCCCATTTCTGGAACTTGCAAGGCTTTTATGGAAGATATGAAAAAATACACAGAAACGTTTTTTGAGCCTTGGTTTAAAGCTCCCAATAAGGGTACTTTTCAGATTGTTTACAAAGCTCGTAATAACAGCCATATGAGTAGGGAAGAAGTAATTAAGGAACTGGCAGGTATGTATGGATTTCACATGGAACAGAACAAGTTTACATGTACAAATATGGGTTGGACTATTAAAAGAGGTCATCATGGACATACGCATTTCTTGCTTAAAGCCTGTACGTTGAATTCTAAAAGCTTTTCTAAGACTTAAGAAAAGCTTGACATTAGTATTCCTTTTTGGTGTTGATATCTTAAGAGACTATAGGCAGAAGAGAGAACAATGTTGAATATAATTTGCAGTATCAGTTATATGTGCTTTGAAATGACTGCTGTTAGGCTTTCTCTCTGGAGGCTGTATTGAAATGACAATTTTACTATTTCTGTTCAATATTTGGCTTATAAAATAGCTCCACCTTATGGAAGTATTTCACTGAATGGATACAAATTAAGAGAGAGAAGGCAAGATTCCCCTCAGTTATAGCCAATTATTTTTGTAATTGCTGAAAATAGCAGAACAGAGCAGGACTTGTAGAATGTACCGCCAGTAGGACTGAAGTAACTGAACAATTATACCACTGCCATTACTGAGAAACAAAACTTGCTTATGCTCTTAAATAGTTTTCCCAGCATCTTTTAAATTGCATCTTCTTTTACAGGAATTGTGGGCAGCCTCAATCCAGAAAACAAGGTTGATCTTAATAATCCACAGTACACAGTTGTGGTGGAAATAATAAAAACCGTCTGTTGCTTAAGTGTGGTGAGGGACTATGTTCTGTTCAGAAAATACAATCTACAGGAGGTGGTAAAGAGCAGCAAAGAAGATGGACAACAAAACCCATCAAGTCTGACAGAAGAGCAGAATTCGGAGGTAGTTAAAGCAGAAACTGAGGAGAAGAGCTCTAAAGAAGTAAAAGAAGAGAACAAGAATCAAAGTGAAATAGAATCTGAGCCCAAGGGGAATGCTGCTCTGGCAGTGTAGAAAATGTGATATAAGGAAAGGTAAACGTAATCATATAAAAAACAGTTGCCCTGGTGTTGGGAAAGAGTATTAGAATGAGGAGAGGGAGTTTTGTTTTGAAGTCCTGGTTTTAAAATCCACATGTGTAGGAATTTTAATGCTCATTGCTGGTGGAACTGACATTTCAGCAGATGTAAGGGTGCTCAAGAATGCCTCACCTTTCTGGTGAAGCTTGCTGTCTTCCTGCAGCTTTGTTCTGCCTTTCCTGTATCTGGCACACAAGGCAGGGCTCTGGGCATGTGTATGTAGATGTGGCACCCCTGACATGTATGAACTCTCCTTTGTTATGTCTGGAGGCTGCAGAAGCCAAAAGGCAGCGCAGAAGCAGCTCTGAGCAATTGTTGTCAGAAGTGAGAGATTTGGAAAAGACTTGGTTGTAGAGGGTTTGGGGAAGGAAGTGAGCTAACAGCTGCAGAACTTGGTAACATTTTTCTGTGTGAACAACAGAATGAGGTAAATCCCATAATTTGATGGAGGGTTTTATAGCTGTATTTATATATACACACAAGAATATGCTGTCTTGACATGGATGTAAAGAACTGTTATGATATATATAAATACTTGAATATTGTGAGATGATTTGGAGTAAAAGATTGGACTGTTTTAGAACAGTAGAAGTACAGTGCAGGCATTGCAGATGGTTTTATCAGAAACTACATGTGTTTACATTAGCTGTGTATGCAGCACTTACTGGTTTGTAGTAAATGCTGTAGTCACTGAATGGAATCCTTTGGACTAATTTCCTGCAAATAGCCTTTTGCTGCTCTTTCCAAAGACTCAGTCCTGGTGAGGATTTTATAAAGTGTTTCTGGGTTTATTTTTTTTTCTTAAGTCTCAAAGTTTGAATTTACATACTGCTTGGAAGCTTCTTTTGAAAGAAGCTCTCAATTATACTATACTAGATAAGGGAAAGTAAATTTTGTTATTTGGTACATTTTTAGCTTTATAGTATTAGTTTTGTTTCAGATTTAAAGAAATCCTGGTGAGTCTTTCTGTGGTTTTACTGTTACAGTGGACAGTCCCTGTGACTCCTAAAAACTGACCAAAACCAGTGCAGCTACAGCTTGCTTCGAGCAGGGTTTTGAGTATGCTTCCTGTAGAATTTTCTAGCTTTAGTATTTAATTTCTATCATAAAAGCCTATGTGTTGCTAATGGGAAAAAACTTACCTTGAAGAACACAATTTGTTACTTTTCTTGCTTTAATGAAAAGGACATGTTCAAGTCTCTCATAATTTATATTTTCATCTGCTTTCAAAATAATTTCAGAAGTTGGAAAATGAAGATGACTTTTTTCCCTAGTCCTGTCTCCCTTGCAATCCATTTATTAAAACTCTGATTTCTTACGTCCTGTGGTGTTTTCTTTAAATTTTTGTAGATTTTTGTGTGTGGATTAAAACCATCAACATCTGAGTCACGCAAAGGGAAGAACCATCTGAGATCAGACAGCAAGGCCATCTGTGAATGTTTGGTGCCTGATGTTGGTTATCATAATTCATGACAGCCTACTTATGTTCAAAGGACAAAACTCAAAGTAATTAGTGGGATTTCTTGTTTTCTCTCCTTCTCTGTCACTGACCTGTGTGCCTACAGGGTTTACAGTTTACTTCAGATTTTTCACAACTTGCACTTAATGAGCATTCCTTGTTTGGACATTAATTCCCTGGATTTTGCACTCTGCCATCACTTTTAGGCTCAGTGGTTCCCCTGTGGTCAGACAGTGCTTCAGTGCTTTGAATTCAAACCTTCATGGACAAACTATAAGACATTATTATGATCTCACTTGCATGAAAAGCCAGATAATTGCTGCAAGTGCTGAGGAAAGATATTACAGTGCCCAAACATCAGCTGAGGAGGAGATACATTGATGGTGGAATGTGGTGTACTTTATTTGTCCTAATGCAGACTTGAAACTCAAGTTTCAGGTACTATCCCTTGGTATGAAACCCTGGCCCTGAGATTCACTCTTCACCTTGTGCTAGATTAAAATTCAGATTAGCTTGAGAAACTTGAAGATAGTTTCTTTAAGAATAAACTAATCTCACAGCCTTGGTGTTTCCCAGTACTGACTTGCCTTTCTTGAGGGTCACAGCTGTATGTAATTAAAATACAAATTTACATGTAATTCAGTTCATTTATCATTTCAATAGTGAAATACAGTAGGGGAGAGCTTTAAGTAACACCAGTAACTCTCACTGATTGGAAGCAGCTGGTAACACCCTGTGCCCAAAAGAATCATGCTGCCAAATCCTTCCTATATTATATTCCTATTGAAAGAGCAGTCACCCTGTGGTTATGCCATCTTAAAACAGCTAATCCTGTTAACATAAGAGGCTTAGTTTTGTGGCCTGCCTGGAAAACAACATGAAATATGAGTAAGTATTCATTGTGGGCACGGTGTTCTTACATTTGAGACTGCTCTTGGATCATACTGCGGCGTGGCATGTACAAAGACGGATGGAAAATGCTCTGCCAGGACTGATGTTTGCTGGCTTGGCATGCAGACACTGCCCATTCCTGCGAGGTTCTGGGTGGGCAGCCTGCCTCCCTCGCCCAGCCATGTCCTGGTGCTGGATGGTGGCTCCTGCTGCCCAGGAGCTCCCATTCCAGAGCCCCAGATCCTCCTGGCCAGCTCAGCACTCAGCAGAGACTGCCAAGGGCATGGGCAGCAAGGAAGTCAGGGCAGTTACCCTGCCTGGTGGGCAGACTGCCAGTGATCCATCAAGAGGATTCCTAAAGACATTAAGTTCATTTTACAGTACCCTTTTTAGCCTTTCATAGTGAAAAGCTATTCACAGTAGCCTTATTATCAAGTTTTAGGAATATGGAATAATTTGTATAGAATATTTGTCTTGTAGAGAGCAAATAGGCCAGAATTGTCAATAAAAGTAATTCCTGTCTGCTTTTCTCTGTGTTTTTTTCTTTTTTTTTTTTTTTTTAAATGGTCTTACATAACAAATCTAGATATCATAAGGGTACCTACTTTATAATTAGCAGTTTGGTTATTCCTTAGTATTGCTTTTCTACATAAAAAAGAGACAAAATTGCCTCTTCTTCTACCCCTGAGAAGTGTCTCATTCATTAACGCAATGGAAGTGTACAAGAGTGTTCAAACATGAGGAAATTTCCACTGGAGATAACTCTAACAGGGTTTAGGTGGAAGGCATGCACTTGAGCAAATGGCTGACGTTCAGCTGCTGAGCCCTGCTGCTTTCAGACACAATTAGCTTTGTTTTCAGAGACTGGCACTTGGATGCAACCGAGTCCACCACAGGAGCAAGAACATCAATTATAATAACACAACTGCCCTTTGAAGCCAGCAGTCATTAATAATGTCTGCTGCTGTCTGTTGTGTTGTCCCTGGGATGATGATGATAACACCTGAAAGCACAGTAAAATTGGAAGTTAGGTATTTTTCCTTTTCAGTCCTGATCACTTCACAGCTTTTCCTGATTTGTTGACTACCAGCAGCATTCAATTCAGGAACGAGAAGGTGATAAAACAAGTCTCACACTCCTGAACTTGAATAGAGATGTGCAGACTTGAAGCACAAAACAGCTTCTGTTTCTATGAGGTCCTTTGCTGCAGGCACAGTGAAAATAGGATGCATAACTTTAAAGCAGAAAACACTGGCAGCTTTAAGTCTTTCACAGTTAAACTGATTTAACACAAGCCACAGAAAGAAAAATTATTAAGGTAATTACATCAGTTGTTAGAGACTACCCCAGTCACCTCTTCGATTGTTCAAGCAAGGAAGTCAAATAAGAAATATAATTGTTAAATGAATTTTTAACTTCTGGGACAGAAGGTAATAAACAATCTACAGACCACTAGAAATTACACAATTCACCTGTTTGAATACAAGCCACACTCAGCTGCCACCACTCTGGGATTTGATGTAAGAATCACTAAAACTTGGTCTCCTCTTTGCAGATTGTGTGGCCCAGAGAGCACATTGATCACTTTTTGGGAGATGAAACCCAGCTCTTCAAAGCTCCATTTAATTTTGTCTCCTTTTCCATTTCTGCTCTTCAAGAAATAAATTCTCAACTATCCTCTGGTTTCAGTAGTGCAAGCTCAGATCAATTTAGATTAATGTAATGGACACAGTGATTTGTGCATTTGTTTTCTATCTTTGACCACAGACAATAATGAGCTTTGTAGCTGGGAAGTAAAGGAATATCTGTTTCAGAACTTAAGGGTGGGAAGGAGGTGAGCTCTACCTGCAGTGCTCTCCTGGCACAGCCTCATGTGGGACTTCTGTTTATTAGCCAGTTGATAACAGTTGTCCTGAAAGGTCACCAACAGTTTTACTACCCAGCACATTTGCTGTTTTCCCAGGCTCCTGCTATCAGCAGATCTGTTCATGGGTAGTGCCTAGTGGGTTTACAGCAGAACCAGGAAAATTCAAGGTAAATAACCCTGCTGGTTGGTTTTTGTTTTTTTTTTTTTTTTTTTTTTTTTCCTGGTGTTTTTGTGCTCAATACAGTCTTGGTCACAGAGTTCAGCTGCTACTTATATCTTCTGAATCAAGTGCAAGGGCTACAGGGAGGAAACAAGAAACATGAGACGTGACCTAGCAGGGAGGATCTAAACCTCTGCTGTGCCCATAACCTTGGAACAGCTAGACTGTTATGGAAATATCTCACAGTCTGAACTGACACCTCAGTCCAGGAAATCCTTGATTATATTTAAATCCTGAAACTCTATGCAACTCAGTACTGACTAGACCTGGAAGTCCGATCACCAGCAATGATTAGAAAACATTCTCACAAAATAATATTTGGTACAGAGTTACATATATTGTGGCTTTCAGTAACAGCACTGCAGATGCAAAAATAAGGATTTTTGCTTAATCAATTTTTTCCCTTTTCTATCACTATTTTCTCCCATGTACATTTAAAGTTATAGAGAATAGATTGCTTTAGAAGTATTTCAAAGCATCAGAACAGCAATATGTATCTTCCACCCTTATTCAGAAGGTTGCCCTCTTAAGACTGACAGGACACAGGATGCTGGAATACACAAAAGTCCAGGATGAGCATGTTCTGGTGAGGAGCTCAGCACTAAAGAGCACCACTCTGTTTCTCAGTTCCTTCCTCTGAATGTTCCCAGGGAACATCTTTGATAGTTATTGAACAGACCCCGACTTGTCTGTACAGAGAAATAATAACACAACATAGCAGTTTCATTCCAAACTCTGCTCCTTTTCTGTGGCAAGCCTGCAAATTTAAAAGCTTCGGGCACTTTCTAGGATTTAGCTGGCAGGTAGCACATCACTCCCCATGCCGAACAAGAAGAATAAGCTCTGTTTTAGAGAAACGAGGATATCAGTTGGTTGACTCAGTAATTCCTCAAGTCAGTAGTGCAGGACAAACACACACCACTGAAACTGAGCACAATCTCAGCAACAACTGAGGGGCTTTGTGTGGTTGGTTGGAATCCTGGGCAGCGTGACAGAGCATAGGCTCCTGCCCACACATCAAACAGAAATGTTTTATTTCGCTTGTTTGTTTCTTCCTTTTTTCCTGGTCGAGCTCAGGTTATCATTGCAAAACTGCAAGAACATGCTGGCAAGTCTGACCTGATATGCAGACTGAGCAGGCTGAGCTGCAGAGAGAGGGAACCTCCTGAGCAAGCCCTTCCCTGCTGGAATGAACAATCTGTATCACTACCAGGGCTCAGGGGAAGGTATAGCGAGGTCTGTTTAAAGCCCAACACAGACCAATACCAAATACCTAGGAATGTGTTGCAGGATTATACTTTCAAATTTGCTTTAAAATCAATTACTTTCAAAGTTCATAATTAGATTATATTTAAAAATTTATTACTTACACGGAATAAATGGATTACTTTAGCAATTTGATTACTTCTCTTCAATGTGGATTACTTTTCCAAAAAGTACTCACATTTGAAATCTGAATGTCCTTAAAAAGAATCAGATGGTGAAATTGTGAGCAGATTACATTTTTCAATGTATTTTTTGATTGCACTAAAGATCTAATCCAATTTTCTGTTATTCTGCCCAAAAATGGCATTACATTTAAAATATCCAGTATGTTTTCCCTCTGTTCTGACTGAATGAAGGAGAGAAAAACTAATCTCTCAGAACAAAGCTGTAATACAGGAAAAGGGAAGGGAAGTTTAAAACCCTGCTGCAGCCAGGTTTGAGCACAACCTTATTTGGTTCACTTTTCTTCTGGTAGAATCACATTAAATAAACTACTTGCTCTCATGGGGGATTTAATTTGCTAGACTCACTAGAAACCTGTGAGATTGTGTTTGAAGACAACTTTATTTTGGATTTTAAGGACTGTAAAGGAACCCATTAACAAAATAGCAGCTGCTGAGCTCTGTTGCTCTGCCACAGCTGATGGAAGCTCAGACAGTGATGGTGAGTTCTGGTCTGAATCTTAAATCTAACACTTGAGTGTGATGGCCAAACTTGGCAAATTACCCCTTCTCTTACTGATCTTTTAAATTAAAAAACAAAACAAAACAAACCCCAAAACCCTTTTCAAACAGTAAATTTACATACATTTAATTTATAAATTGTGTTTGGTTTTAATTCTTACAGGATGGCTATTTAGACCCAGATCAAGTATTAGCAGAAGAGTTGGTTTAATATCAACAATCTGAAATCCTTTTTGAATAACTAAACCCAAACTCATCTAAAGGCTGCTCTGTTTTTCATTAAAGCTTAATGCCAACTTTTGGTATTGTGGGAAAGGAGATGAAGTTGAAGGTCACTTATAAAATGCTCCTGCTCAATGGACTGGCTAAAATAACTCACGCAAAGCCACAAAAATCACAACCCAGAAAATCTGCAGGACCAAGTTCCAAACCATTCTGGAAATGTATTAAGCATTTCAAGACACAAAACTAAATATTAACTTTATACTAATACAAGCAGAGCAATTTTATGTGCCAAATGCAAACACAAAACATATTTATACACACCGTATATATGTATATGTGCAATATTAAGCCCATACTGTGAATTTCTACAATTTACTAGCTTCTCATTGTGCAGCATCATCTGTTAAAGGATTATTTCTCACATACTGAACATAATCTCAATTCTCATTTCATTTACCTCAGAGGAATTTTTAAAGCAAAAGATAGGATCTTAAGTTCATATATATTTCAGAATACTTCCAGCCTTGCATTGAGAATTCCACTCCTGGCTAGTGCTTGGAAGGGACTAGACCCTTTCAAAAGGATGCCTACACATGGTTCTCATCCTACCACCAAAAATGTGGATTTTGAACCTATCCAATAAAACTGCTAATCCTCCTTCTGTAACTATGCATTTTTAGGACTTAACTTTTACTATCCAGTGGCACCAGAAAAAAATGTTCTTTTGCAACCTCCTTTTGTAATGTTGCATTTTTGGAACACATATAGTGACCATACCAGTCACCATGTCCTTTCCACAAGCTTTGGATATGAGGATAAACTCTCAGGAAATAGCGAATCAAAATATACTTGATGTAAAATACATTTTCAAATGTGGGCATTATCTTTTTTATTGTCTCTCAAGAACAACATCAAATAGAAGCTGGGCTGTAAGTGGGATGGTGAGGAGGTCTCAAAGGGAAAGGCTACTGAAGTTGTCTACTGAAAATTTTATTTTTCACCCAGAATAATACAATTCAGTCAGTACTGACATTGGAAACTCTGTAAGCAGACACAAATATCACATCTTGATGTTACCAGTAATTTTTGATGCTCAGCCACTTAACAAAAAGAGATCAGAATGAGGGCAGTTATACTAGTGAAATGTACACGGTGCTAATGGAATGAAATAAGTTTAGTTAAATTCCGAGCAACGCTATATCCGTCCCCACTCTTTGTCTCTTAATTCATTCCTCTTGATCTTCCCAGTGACTGTCTTTGGCAGCTCTTTGACAAATTCCACCTAGATAAAATAAAGAGAGAAAGCAATGCAGCATGTTCTAGAGAGGTGGTTTTGCAAGACTCTCCAAGCACAGAGGGCTCCTATCCGTAAGAATCGCCTGCCTCAAACCCAAACCAAACCAAAGCAGCACATCGTGGCCCTTGTGAAACCATCTCTGGATGGGCAAACATCTGCACTGCTGCCTCCCAGCTGACCAAGCTGAGTACAGTAACTCACAGCAGAAGGGTGAATGCCTGAATGGTATCAGAGGTCAGAGATGAATGACAAAAAGAAGAAAAAAAAAATGTTGTTACAGCCTCAAAGTCTTTCCTGGTTCTTAGTTCTGGGAGTTCTGTGAAGTTAGCTCAGGCACTGCAGTAGCTCTTTTCCTGTGCTGCTGGGACTACTAAGAAACACTAAGTGTTGTGATGTCCAGATTCAGTCAAGTGCTACTCTAAAGGCATGGCAAGTGTTTGTTTGAAGGTTAAACACAAAATGGAGAATTATGATGGTGAATCATACTTAGAACATGGAGATCTAACTGGGTTATACAAAACCTAGAAAATTTTGAAAAGTTTGAACAAGTACTTTACACAAATGCGTGCAAAACAATATAAACTAATGTTATTTAGGATAGATTTTCTGGAGCCAGTGATCTAGATGAATCTTTACTGCTATCTCTTTCAAATGAATCATGAAAATCTGAATGGTAATTCTCCTGAGATTTAGGGAAGAGTACCCTGTTTTAAAATTTCTTTTCAGAAATATTTACCTTTCTAGGGTATTTATATGGAGCAGTAGTTTTCTTGACATGGTCCTGCAACTCAAGAATTAAACTCTTCAGGTCAGTGGATGAGAAGGTTGGGGACAGAACCACAAATGCTTTCACAACCTGTAAGGTAAAATTAACAAAAGTTAATTTAAAAAGTTAACAGAAGTCTGATACCATCTGTTTTTAAGGGCTGATGTGCAGGTTACCAGTGAGCAATGCTGCTCAGAGCCACAGCAGCCATGAGGAACAGAGAAACCAGCATATGATAAGAAATCATTGTGCCCAGCTTCTGCATGGTCTCTGCAGGAGGGAAAGTTTCAAGGACAGCTCTTGTGCTCTCATTTCAAACAGGAGCCTTTGCCTTTCTTCTCAGTGGCAGCCCAGAGGAAGGGGCAACAAAAGGTGTTTCTGTGGAGTTCTCCCTGGAGCTAAGGGACATTTTGTTTCTCTCTGAAGTTCACGCTGAGGACAGGAAGCAGGGTTATCCTGGCACAGGGCTGTGCTTTCACCTGCAGCCCGTGTCTAATGCTTGGGCACTTACAGTAGAACTTTGGCTACACCAAGAGTCATGAGTGACAATTTCAGTGAATAGACAAATGCTTGAGAACAAGGCCAAAATAAACATCACAGTAGTGCTCTCCACAGAGAAGACTTTGGGATGAAAAGAAACTCAGAAGAGCAAAGGCATGTAAATGGGAAGGCATTTTGCTTGTCAGTCCCATGAGGATAATCCATGATGGAAGTAGATGGTGCTTAGGACACAGTTTATTTGTAGACCTGACAGTGCTGGGTTCATGGTTGGACTCAATGATCTCAGAGGTATTTTCCAAGCTAAACAATCCCATGATTCTAGGATGACATTATTGCCTTAGAGCTGTACGTTCTTCAGTAGAAATTCCTTTACATCATTATGTATTTGGATAAATACATTGCTTCCCCCCTGCATTCAGCATTGTTACCTCTCCTCTGAGAGGGTCTGGGCTGCTGACCACAGCTGTTTCTACCACAGCTGGGTGCTCTATCAGGGCACTTTCTACTTCAAACGGCCCGATGCGATACCTAGGTAAGGAAAAATAAAGATGAGATTTGGCTCTTAGGTTTTATCTGGAAAAAAAAAGTTTAATTGTTTTTTAAAATTTTCACCTTGATAAAAACAAAACAAAGCCAGATCAAATCAACAACCAACTATAGAAACTTTAGGCAGTATGGGAAAGCTGGCTGGGTTAGGAGTGTTTCATGTGGCAGGGGACTGCTGGGGCTGTGGGTACTTGTGCATCTCTCCTCTTTCCTTGGGGCTCTTGGCCTGGAGCTCCATCCCACCTGTACTGGGGCCTGCAGCAGCCTGTGCCACATTATGGTATCACATCATACAATATCAAGTTTTTCCCTTTCAACATGTTAAAAATAAATTGTTTCAAAAGCTCTTTGAATCCAATTTCTTCAATTTTAGTCAAAAAATTAAACTAGGTAATCCCCCCTTTGTCAGCTGAAGTCTTTATTCTTTGTTCAAACACATGAGATGTTGCAGGGGAAATGGATCCAGTATCATCACTAAGACGATACTGTGAATCTGTGAAAAGCTAATAATAACAGCAAGTATTCCAAAATCCAGAGGTCAGTACATCCCTATCACAGGGTAATGATGTCAAAAGCTCACGTGTAAGAACATACAATGTATAAGAATATCCAATGGCAGATTTAGAATGGGTGTGTGCAGACTAACCCTGAAGAAATGATGATGTCATCGTCTCTGCCAATGAAATGGAAATATCCCTCTTCATCCATAGTCCCTCTGTCTCCAGTGACATAGAAATCCCCACGTTCAGTTTCTGCAGTTTTCTTAGGGTTATCCTTTAAGTGGTTTACAAGCAATAGTTTAGATTTTGACCATGCATTAGGTGTACATTATGCTATACCAGACATAACTTCAAATACACTGGAACTTAATTTTTCAGTCAAGGATGTACTGATATTGCTATAAAATACAATAAAATAGGTTTAAAATTATTTATATTCTTTAAGAAAAAAATCTTGATCCCAAGTTCTTTGCTTTTCTAACATCCACCAATCCAAATAAACAAATTACTCTGGTAATAAATAACAAAATGGTGAAAAATGTCCAGCCTTTAGGACCACTGTGCATTTGGAGAAGTTTTGGGGAGATTGGTAGTGGTGGTGAGGGATAAAATAAAGTTCTTACTACATATTCAGAGAAAAAACCAAGTGGCCTTATAGGTTTGCTTCTGATAGCAATTTCCCCTTGTTGTCCTGGAGGCAGGATATTGGCATTTTTGTCTATGATCTAGAATGAAAAACAATTCTTATTTAATCCAATGGAAAAACAAACTCCAAACACAAATTCAACCAAACAAAAAATCCCCCCTGACAGAATCGAAAGAGAAGTCAACAAACCTGAACATCATAAAGGGGAGCTGCTTTCCCCATTGAACCAGGTTTAATCTTCATTCCTTTAAAAACAGAGCAGATTATTCCCTGTAAAAATCAAAATCAAACCAAAGTTTTGCAATATAAAATTGCTACATTCACACTCAATTAATTACATTTAGTTTCTAGACTAGTTCCAAAGTAAGGAATTAAGATTCATAGGACCCTATACGCCAGTGCTGTACAGTAGATAGAGATAAAAATCATAACACTCCCATAAAGAATCCTATTCCATTCTCTGTGAAAAAATCATGTCCTCTGCTAACCAGTCTACTTCCCTTAGAGCAAAACTCTGTCCTCTTGACTGTCACTCTTACTTGGAATTAGCTTCAGGACATTTGTGGGAGCATTACAGACATTCCCTCCCAAAGCCCCGTGTTTCTGGGGGAGAGCCATGGGAGGAGATCTTTCAGAGTTACCAGGAAAGGGAATTACTGATACATTCCCAGAAATTTGGAGGAGGAAACAGACTGTGTTCTTCCAAAACAAACCTTACAGTGAAAAAGAAATCACAAAGATTTAACAGGCAATTGTCCCTACAGATGTACCATTTCAGTCTGGCCATACACTTCATAGATGTCCAGCCCAGTCTGGCTCTTCCACTGCTCCATCACTTCGGGGTTGAGTGGCTCCCCTCCACTCATGCAGCACTTCAGGTTCATGAATTTGTATCTTCACAGGGAGTTAAAAACAAGAAAGGCAATACTTAAATCTAGAGGGGGAGACCAGGAGCACGCAAGGGTAAACACCATGGGAGAGGTGTTTTGTGGGAGAGTTAGTGCCAAAGAGTGGGAAGTCAGGGGGGCTCTGATCCTTCACTCTCTCTTACACTCCACGTAAGTAGCAGTCAGAGTTAAACATGTAAAAAATACATTTTTTGCTGAAGTCAGGTGGGATTATAAATAACCAAACACTGATCTGCTGAGTCAGGGCCCTGACTGCTGACCCTCTGCAACAGGCCAAGTGAGAAAGTTCAAGAGGGAAGTAAGGAAAAATGGCAGGCAGTAAAAACTGCAGCAGGGGGTGAGGTACAACTGCCACAACAAATAATTCCTTCACAGTTATGCTGACATGCACTTTCTAGGATGAAGTCCTTCCCAAAGTGTGGACAATTAATGTGGTAAATAAAAATTATGACAAAGTATTTAATAGAGTCTCAGTTTCATACTCACAAGTAGAGTAGCATAAGTCTCAAATTTCTGAGAGAAAACATCAAGTTTCTGTTTGAACAAAAAAACTCAGCAAAACTCACATTTTGTATGATGGTCTTCTTGTGAAGGATATTTTAAACTAAATTATTACCCTATTGTGGGTCAAGTAGTTAGGTATAGGAGATGACTAAGTTTAGTTAGGATAAATTAAACAGCAGTAAATAATTTTGACGTACTTGGAGAGATCGTTTTGCACCAGCATGCGGAACAATGTTGGAGCACCAATCAGGATGTCAATTGGGAATCTGCAGAGAGTCTAGAGGGTTAAACAACAAGGAGGACATGTGAAGACCAGACACAAATCTGCCTTGGGAATGTTCAGTAAACAGGTGACACAGAAAGGAGAAGTACCCCCTATGTAAAAGCACCACACCTTCTGTCAGGTGAGGAACCTCCTGCACTTGGTGCAATATGCAGAGATTGTATATTTGATTACAAAAATCCCGTGCTAGCACATCTACTTGACAGAAGGACCCCACAGCATGGGGCATGGTCAGAATCATTCCTCCTCTGTCTTCTTCCCAGGGAGGTGTTTGCTTCCATCTTGGCTGGTGTGGGCAGAGGAACACTTCGTTTTTGCATTAATAACCACTGATATTATTTCCACAATCACTAGTATGAATGGCAGGCATTTAATGCTGCTTTTGGATGATTTTTGTTCATGTGCTCACCAGCTGTGAGTAAAATGCGTGAATGGATTGCATGTTTGTCCCCTTCTGTATACATTAAGAATGAAAGATGGGGGGCTTTACACTACAAATACAATATCTCAAACAATAAACACAACCTTAATGAAATCTGTGGATGCTGTCAAGAATTGTTTCTGGCATTCTTTCTGCAGATCAATACATTTCCATGAGATTTTTCCTTACATTTAGGAAGACTGCTGAGTCAGTCTGTGGTAGGTTATGTATAAAGATGCACGATCCGAAAACCCAGGAATCAAAAAAAGATGCTATTGAAGTTAGTATCCATCCTGTGTCTGCTGTGTTCCATACCATGTCAGAGGCAGTCAAATCCAACCAGTACCAGATAGAACAGGAAAAAAAAAAAACCAAACCCAAACAAAAGATAATGAAAAATACCCAGAAAAGAGGGTAAGATGTATTAATTAGAAGATTGAGACACTGGGGTGATCCTAGTTCCTAGCAATTTGATGGGTTTTTACTCTGATTTCAAAGGGAGAAGGGCTGGGGATGTACACTGATATTTATTATTCAGTAATTTTTTACAATAGTTCTACTATGCAGCTTCTATGATCTTATGTCCAGCCAGGTTTAACTCTATCATACCTTTCACTTAAAAGGGGTCTGAAACCAAGACTACCCTGGGAATGTTGAGTCATCTTTGGAGAACCCGTAGTTCCACTGGTAAAGAAGATAATCATTGGGTCTTGAATCCTTGTTTTGATGCAGGAATGGTCAGCAGATTGGTTTCTGTACAAAGGAGAATGTAATTATAACTTCAGTGGTTGTAGTTGATGTAAATGAGCGCTTGAGGAAATAGGTCTGCTTTGTCCTGGTGGCTGCAGTGACACTAAGTCATACTCACTGGTACAGCTCGGTAAAGTTCAGCCATCCCTCCCTGCTGCCTTTGGACACCACTAGCTTGGTTTTCAGGAGCTGGCACTGGGGTGCCACAGAGTCCACTGCAGGAGCCAGTTTGTCAGTGGTAACGATGCACTTGGCCCCTGATGCCTGGAGTCGGTACAGTATGTCTTTGGCTGATAATTGGGATGTTCCAGGAATGATGACAATTCCTGGAAGAGAGATAAAGTTAGTGTTGGCATTTTTTCTACATCTGTTTCTTTTCTAAGAACCTAAGCTATGAACTATTCCGAAGCTGATCTCTGATATGGATTTGCTCTGGTGCTCCCCAGTCAAAAAGTTAGATTAGATTAATGCAGATGCCTGTGCTCTCCTGTCAGGAATGAAATGTGGACCTGTCTCGTGACTTCCAGGGCTCTTCCCTGCCTTCTGGCATCTTCTGCCCACTGCATGAGCTACCTCTCCTATGGCTCCTTGTGAAAGGAGGACAGCTAATCCACTCACTGGATTATTACACTCTTTTTTCTTGATAAATCATACGCATTCTTGATCCTCTCAGCTGATTTGCAATGACCATTTTATCTCACTGACCTGCTCGCAAACAAGCCACCTTGACCAGCCACCATTCTGGAACTCGTGGCAGGATCAGGATGAGCCTGTCTCCCTTCTGCAGTCCACATTCTTTAGTCAGCACATTGGCCACTTTCCGTGACAGGAACCCCAGCTCCTCAAAGCTCCACTTCACTTCTTCTCCTTCACCATTTATCCACCAGAAAGCAGGCTTTGATGGTCTCTTTCCAGCCTACAAAACACAGAAATTCAAACATGAAATATTTTCTTATGAAATAATAATATTCATGAAATAATAATGCACAGATATCTGTAAATTATGGAAGGTCTGAGAATTTGCCAGCCATATAAGCAATTTCTTTTTTTTCTTGTACTTAAAGGATTGAGTTTTGTTATTCATCAAGCTCAGCTATTCCCAATAGATTCTCCTTTTCTGAACCTGAATTGTTTACAAGCTAACTGTCTCCAGACTCAAGTCCTAGTCTGGATTCTATTTCGGTTTAAGCCTTATATTGTGCACTTAATGAAATAACAATAAATAAAGCAAGAAAGAATGAACTTTTGTATAATTTCCTAATGCAAACTTGTTTTGGCAGCCGATTGTTTTTATACAGAAGAAATCCCAGCTTATTCCAAATGAAATTTAAAATTAAAGAATTTCCTTAGTACAACAGAAGATCACCTACCTTTTCAATCTCAGACCATTTGTCCAGTACATCACTTGCAAAGTTAAAGTACTTTGGTATCTCCTGTTTGCCCTGCCTGATGGACTCATACTGCGAATACACATCAGAGGAAAGCAGCCTGCGATGTCCATGGAAAGCCCGACTGGGAGGCTTCAGAGTCCACAAGAATTTTAGACTCTGTAATTTAAACAGCAACTTCATGGCAGAATATTATGTGTCTAGATGCTGTAGACAATGTAAGAAAATTGCAGAATTGTTGCTATGAATCCTGTAAAAACAAATGGACAAAAACCAAACCAACAAAAGAAAGGAAAATAATATTGCCAAAGACAATCCAGTTATGAGTTAATGAGTTCTTCATTAAAGTCACTTAGGCTAGTCAGAGCCAGAGTGATGATTTTACCATACTTATTAATTGTTGAATACTCTATCCTGCTCTCTCATATTTTTAATTTTAAAATTAATTGCCCAAAACTCTCCAGAATGAAACAGAACATCAGGCATTACTGTTTGCATTAGAAGAATGTCCCTGCTTCATACATTCAGCACCTGATTCTCTATTCCTTTTTCTTTTCTTCGTATTTCCAGACTACTTCCATCGAGAATGTCTCTGCTTAAGCCTCAGCAGTTGCTGACTGATTCATCCATTCACCATATCCACCCCAAAGAACCTTCACTTCGTTATGTAGCCCTTTGAGTTTGACAGAGACTTTTCTACTCATTTTCCTGATCTGTCTGCTGTGGACAGGAGAGACTGAGAGCTACTGGGAGAGATCCTCTTCATTCCTCTCACTCACCTGTTAGGACGTTTCCCATACGAGGCACTGTAAAGATCAGCTGTTCCCTGGAGATGTGAAACCTGGGCACGCCTACATAGAGGTTTTGCAGTGAAACCCTTGTGACTTTATTGCTCACTTCTTCTGGAGTAACGAGAACAGAATGTGGCACAAAACAGACCAAGCAGCAAAGGTCTTTCAGTGGAGTAACTTTTTTCTTGTAATCATTGACACCACTGTTAATTGTGCATAATTTGCACCTTAACCTGAAGCATTTTGGGTCTTCTTTTGCTTCAACTTTAACCACTTAAGTACATCACAAATACATAATGATGAAGAGAAGCATTAAAAAGACATGTCTTTTCCTTCCACTCTGAAAGAATTTGAGAATGTTACACTGGTAGATATTGTCAAGAATATATCAATGTGTTGCTGATATCCACAACAGGACAAAAGATGATTTTAATGAATTTATCTTTATTTGTATCTATCTAAGAGTTGTACATACTCTTTTTTTTTTTTTTTTTTTTTTTTTTTTTTTTTTTTTTTTTTTTTTTT
>VWZN01009801.1:1810771-1861429 GCA_013396955.1 Regulus satrapa | reverse complement strand
TTTTTTTTTTTTTGGTAAGGAAGCTGTTTATACTAATTCCAGTATAGCACATGTCCTCAAGTGTTTTCTATTTTTTCTTCCACAGTTTGTTTTTCCCAATGTTTCCAATTGTTCTGGGTCATAAACACATGCCACGTTTGATGTACAGGTAACAGAATATTTCTCTCCTTGTTTTCCAGATCACTCTTGCTCTTTTTATATATTTGCCCACTCTTTGCTCCTCAGAACCTTTCTCTGGATTTTCCCAGTAGCTGTCTTTGGCAGATCCTGAACAAACTCCACCTGAAAGGCAAAATAACCCATCCTGGTTAAACTCCCAGCTGAAGGAAATACATATTTCATTATGGTTGGGGGTAAAAGAATGGGAAGCTGCGCAACCAGGGCTGGGACAATGAAATGCTGACTGAATGCCTCGCACATTTGAGCTGCTGTGAAAACTCCATGAAAGAAAGACTGGGCCCTCATGAAGTAGAATTTCATGACTATTGTCTTCCTCTGGGTCCTTTCTAGCACACAAAACCCAAGGCTACAGCTGCAACAGACCCTGTCATCAATTTTCATTTGCTCCAACTCTGGTTGGAGTGTTTGTCAGAATGCTGTTGAAAAAGAGCTGAGGCAGGAGAAAAGATGCTCACTTTCTGGGTCAAGGAGAGAACCTGTCTTTTTGGGCCGTACTTACCTTCCTGGGATACTTGTAAGGTGCCGTCACCTTCTTGACGTGTTGTTGAAGCTCTTGAATTAATTTTTCTGGATCATGTGATACAAAAGCAGGAGCTAAAACAATGAAGGCTTTGACCACCTGTGCCACAAAATTGAAGGGATTCCATTAATTTCCAGAGGTGGCAATAAAGGAACACATTTGTTTTGAAAAGTGAGTGTCACAATTCAGAATGCCCAAATGTGATCTTTTTCTTTAATTTCCCTTTTAATTAGCTGTTTTTTACAGAATGCTGTGCTGTCAAGGACCCATTCTAGAGCGGAGGATTTTTTCCATATTTACAGTCTTTTTTTCCCTTAATGTTTATCTTATTAAAGCTGAAAATCTTGATCCTGTTGTTGAAAGAAATGTTGCAAAGTTGGAAAATATAAAACAAACATTTAACACTCAATGTCATTGCTACAATGCATTAAGTGGCAAAACAAGAAATAACCAAAATTTTATTGCTTAGGGAGAAACTTGTAATTATTAGTCTGAAAAGCCAAACTATTTTTCTATATCAAAACCTGCAAACAAAGAAATAGTTCTGATATTGTAAGATACATTAATATATGGATTCTAAAAAATTTAGTCAATTTATTTTCAAAAATCTGCAACGTATTGAATTCCAAACTGAGTACACAGAGGGTAATTTAGATATTTAGATATTAGAATATCAGATATTTAGAAAAAAAAGGGTATTTCTTTTCCATTTTTTCCCCATTTTGTTTTACCTCCCCTCGCACTGGGTCGGGACTGCTGACAACAGCCACCTCTGCAACTGCTGGGTGCTGAATCAAGGCACTCTCCACTTCAAAGGGGCCGATGCGATACCTGGGGAGCACAAAGAGCTCAGCCCCAGCAGCTGGAGTGGTCCCTTGGCCTCCCCAGGCTGCATTTCATGAGGCAAATCTGAAAGGAAATGCCTTACCCAGCAGAATTGATGATATCATCAGCTCTTCCAACAAACCAGACATATCCCTCTTCATCCATAGTGCCTCTGTCCCCAGTGACATAAAAATCTCCACGCACAGAGGCAGCAGTTTTCTCTGGATTGTCCTGGCAACAATCAAACATTTCAGAAAAGGTTCTGAATTGTTACTCAGATTGTTACTGAAACATAATGCTTTTCCTTTGCAGTGGTGCTAAAAATCGTGAAAATTATTTTGACGTTCTACTCAAAGTGAGTGTGTTCAATACTGTTTTATATTTTCAAATAAAAAACCTCAGGGCCTTGTTAATTAGCAGTTTGATGCCTGAAATATTTGACAGGTAGAAAAGAGCACTACATACTAAAGAGTGTATGTAGAGATTTCTGTTCTAGGGAGAAAAGGTTGTGCTCTATTGAAATTCCCATGCATCCCAGCAAATATGTAACCCACAAAAATGTGTAACCCACTCTGTTCAGGGAAATGATTTATCACTTCAGGGGATTGCCACAATAATTCCCTGTCAAAAGAAACTATTTACCCTAAAATGTCAGGATCAAAACTCAAATGAGGTCACCTGCAGGAAAAACTTCATTATTTGTATTGACCTATGGGTCACATCAGTGACCTCTTGGTTACACAGGAAAATACTGTGACAAAAGAAGATACGGTGAAAAACAGAAGTTATAGTATTGAACTTGTAGAAGTTTCTCATCCCATAGTGAGCAATAATATTTTAGAAGTTGTTGTTTGAGGATGCTACAAAGATCCAAATATTATAGGGATTCAGAAAAGGATTAAAAACCACAGATAGGTCCTCCAAAGTTTATTCATTATGACAATTCAATTGCAGGGGGGAATACCTGTAAGTTTGCCTGATTCTACTGTTTTCTTAAGGATGTCCTGCACCTCAGCACTACCACACACTGGTCAGGCTCAAAGTGCTCAGGTAACCCAGTGAGACCTTCTGAGCATCCTGCCTGGAATTCTGCTCCTGGCAGACCTTTGCCCCGGGTCTGTACCGAGTCTCTGCACAGACTCAGACACAGCAAGTCAGGCTCACCAGGTACTCAGAGAAGAGACAGAAGGGTCGTGTGGGCAGCACTCGGACAGCAATGGAGCCCTCTTCTCCTGCAGGCACAACAACCCCCTGGTCATCTACGATCTGCAGAAGGGACAGGCACAGCAGGAGCGCTTTGGTCAGCTCCCAGCAACATCTGCTGCAGCTCAGTGCAGGGCACAGAAGGCACGCCCACAGTGCTGCCCTACGGCTCTGCCCACAGCCGCCATGGGTCCACATACCTGCACATCATAAGGGGGAACAGCTTTTCCCAAAGAGCCAGGCTTAATTTTCATTCCTTCCATATTGGCACAGATTGTCACCTGCAGAACAGGCATTTAAATTTTTTTTAAAATTGTTGCAACATCTTCTAAATTTCAATTGTGTTAGCATTTGGCACCTTTTCATGACTTTATTGTGCCAAGGCCTGTATCAGGACCAAAGCACTGCAGTTTTTGGGAACATCGGAGAGGGGTTGAGAGGCATTTCAGGGCAGACATGTGTGAGCTTCATTTTGTTGAATCAGAGCCAGTGGCTTGTCCTGCAAACACATGACTTTGCAGGACAGCAGATGTGACATTATTAAAGATCTTATTTCAATAATGGGACAATTAATTTAGGGCCATTTCAAGGGCAAAATGAGAAAAGGCCTGAGATCTGGCCCTTAATAGTTTGGTTAATGTTCACTTACTGTGAGGTCTGGGATGTGAGCTGGTTTAATATTTGCCATTAAAACCTCAGACAGGCCAAACTGATAGCTGGAGCAAATTATTTTTTGTAGTGTTTTTAAAATTTTAAGTAAAGATGAAAAAGTGATCTTCTACAAGTCATTTGTTCTGAAGTGTCTCTGATTTGCTTTTTGCAGGGGTCTAAACCATTAAAATATGCAGCTTGCTGATTCTAGAACTGTATAATCATAATCATACAAAGGGTTTTTTGTTTTGTTTTGGATTTTTTTAAAAATATCATATAAGTGAATCTCACATTTTCCATTGATTTATCAAGGACATTGTAGATCTGGTACTGCTACATCTGGGTAGCAATGGGTATGTTGCAAGAATTAATGCACACGTACAGTTTCAGTCTGGCCATAAGCTTCATGGATCTCCAACCCTGTCTGGATTTTCCACTTGGCAAACACTTCAGGATTCAGTGCTTCCCCTCCAGTTACACAGTGTTTCAGACTTAGGAACTTGTAGCTTGAGAGGAAGAAAAATGAAAGAATTATCTTAACTCCTCAAGTTAAGCTGAGGAAGTAACCATGCAGAGCTGTCCCAGGATGATGGCCCAGCTCCCTCCCGTCCCTGCTGTACCTGCTCACATCATGCTGGACCAGCATGCGGAAGGCGGTGGGAGCCGTGCAGAAGGTGGTGATGGGATATCTTGAGAGAGTCTAGAAAAATAGGAGTTATTGTGCTGGAGAGGAAGTGTAATGCTGGGTTTGACCTTGTGAATGTAAAGGTGATTAACACAATTTAAATGCTCAAATGTCTGCAAGATGAAAAGCATAAAAATGCTGTACCACGCAGTCCAAGTCCTGTAGAAAATATGGAACCTTCTGTCTAACAAATGTCACTCAGGTAAATGAGGACAGTAAGAGCAGTTCCAATTTAGTATTTTGGGGGTTTTCCAAGGTGTCTGTGTTCCAGGCTCAAGCCTAATTTTTGATAGGGAATTAGACCATTTTTCAGTGTTATCCTTGGGAAATTCAAGGCTTCTGCCTCACACAAGAGGCCAATGTTGAAGAGAGTAATCCAGCTGAGTGGTTTTGAAAAATCGCTTGGAAGAAGAATAGGCCTTTGGGTTGCTTGGAGTGTGGGGATTACTCACCTCTGCAATAACTTCTGGTTTAAAATGGGGCATATTGTGTACAAAGACACATGTTCCACAGATCCACGGTGCAAAAAGACTGCCCCAGGCAGATTTTGCCCAGCCAGTATCAGAGGTATTCCACATTATATCTGAAGGAGTCAAGTTCATCCAATACCTCATGAAAAAGCAGAGATTAAAAAAACTTTAAACTCACTACCAAGCCACAGATTTAATTTGAAGTACAGCTTTTAAGGTATAATGAAATGGCCCAAAGTTGCTTTGTTTCTCAGGGAAGGTTGACCCAACATGAGGGCACTTGACTTCCTCTTGTGTGGCTGTAGGGACATTTCCCTTATTGCTCCTCTGCTTTCAGCCCTGCAAGTGACACAACTCCGCACATGATGAGTGCAACTGGGCCTTCAAGAACCTTTTAATAACAAGGGTTTTACCATGAGAGGGGAAAGATGAGGAAGGTGCAAATCCTACAGTCATGAATTGCCTACATTTACTGACGTTTGATGGTCTTGTGTTCAGTTTATTGTTGATCACCTCCCTGAATCAGGACCCTGGGAGGAGCTGCAAGGTAATACCTGCCAGTGACTGCAAATCCAATGCCGTAACTGCAGTGGGAATGCACCACCATTTTGGGGAAGCCTGTAGTTCCACTGGTGAAATACACTAGCATTGGGTCTTGACTCCTCGTCTTGACACACTGATGGTCAGCAGATGCAGCCCTGCAGAAGAAGTGGTATATTCTGGTCACTATATGCAGTTTTCCCCCAGGGCAACAGCATTATTTGTTGTTTAGTAGTTGAATAGGAAAGTTGCCCCAAATTATATGATCTTACTAGAAAAATAGTTGCATTATATATCATGGGGAAAAGTTAGAGAACACATTTTGCCTATCACAAGTCCAGTCTGAATCACAAGGCTTGAGGAGCAGGAAGAAGCTGAAGGACCTGAACTTGGCTCTCAAGACCTGGATTGCACGGATCTGTATTTAATGCAATGTAATCATAATGCTGCAATTGACAGAGGGATGCAAAAGTGTAACTCATTTGTATTTTGGAAGTTTCCCCCACAACTCAGCAGTGTCACCTGACTGGCACAGCTCCCTTCACCTCACAGACATGATGCTGAAAGAGCTGGATACTCACGCCAGGAGTTCTCTGAGGTTCAGCCACCCATCCCTGCTGCCCTGACCCACAATGAGTTTACTTTTCAGGAACTGGCTGTCGGGCAGGACAGATTCCACTGCAGGAGCCAGCGTGTCACTGGTAATGATGCACTTGGCCTTAGAAGCCTGGAGTCGGTAGGAGATGTCTTTGGCTGTCAGCTGGGATGTTCCTGGCATAAAGACAATTCCTGGAAAAAAAGCAAGCAGCAAGTGTGGCAACTCAGCATTTCCCAAAACTGCTTGATTCTGTCTCTCTGTTGACACTAATTTTATCCATCATGGATGTTCAGCAGGTTAAAAGCAGAGCAAAAGAAGCTCTCTTCAATTATTAAAGACACTAATTATGGAAGTTCTTCCATTAGACACTCAGCTGCCTTGCAATGCCTGTGGTCAAGTCTGGCCTTAGGCTGCAGCCATTCAGCCCTCCCCGGCCTCAGCTGAGGCTGCTGTAGGGCTGGACCATGTCTGGCCCTGTGGTTCCTGTGTGGGTGCTGCCAATTCTCCTTCCAGGCAAAAGAGGACTTGCAGAGGCCACAGCAGCATATTCCTGTTTGCATTTTCTTCCCAACAGTCTCATGGATGGCTGGTAGCCTCGTTTGCTTTCCCTGTGCAGCCCACAGGTCCGTGAGTCACTCACCTGCTCGCATGCAGGCCACGCTCAGGAGCCACCACTCAGGAACACGAGGCAGAACTGCAATGGCTCTGTCTCCTCTCTGCAAACCACAGGCCTCAGAAAGCACATTGGCTGCTTTCCTGGACAGAGAGCCCAGCTCCTCAAAGCTCCACTTCACCTCCTCTCCCTCATCGTTGACCCACCAAAAAGCTGGGTTTGCTGGTTTTCTTCCATCCTACGACACATGAAAAGGTATTATAATAAGACAAAAGAAGAAGAAACCCTCAAAAATTTCATTTCAATACAAAATAACTCCTACTAAGCAAATCATCCCAGCAATCACTCCCTTAGAGTGAGACTTGTATTTCTGTGAAACAAAATAAAATGGTGCTTTCCACTCTGCAGCTAATACTGTCCAGTGCCCATGAGGAAAACTGATTTGTGTCATCTTTGTTCCACTGTGTCCTCGTTTTGGCTGGAATAGAGTAAATCTTCTTACTAAATCCTGGTAAAGTCCTGTGGTTTATGAATTTAGGATGTGTGTTGTGTTGATAAGACACTGGTGTTTCGGTTGTTGCTAAGCAGTGCTTACTGTAAGTCAAGGAATTTCCAGTTTTCCACGTTCTGCCAACAAAGAGGTCTACGAGAAGCTGGGAGGGTTCTTAGGCAGGACAGCTGCCCTGAACTGCCCAAATCGATATTCCACATCACTGGAGGTTCTGCTCGTTCATAACCTGGGGGGAAGTTTGTTGGGATGTTTCTAGAGATGGGTGGACATCAATCAGCTGGCAGTGAGCTGCTACTACTGCTAATATGGTCACGATTATTATTATTATTATATTATTATAACACTTCAATTCTTAAACTGTTCTTTCCTTGAACTGTTTTACCTTTATTTTCTGCCGATTCTCCTCCTCACCCCCCTGGATGTATGTGTGTCTGTGTGTGTGTGAGATCCAGGGGCTCTCTGGTTCTTAGTTGACAGCTGGGGTTAAACTACAACTCAATATCTGTAAAATAAAAGACAAATACTACCTTTTCCAATCGTGCCCACTCGTCTAAGACATCACTTGCAAAATTGAAATATTCTGGCAGTTCTTTTTTACACTTGTTTATAGGTTCATAATAGGAAGCAATCTGAGATGCAAGAAGCCTGCTCTTTGCATGGAATGTTCTGGAAGGTGACCTGAGAATCCAAAAATACTGAGGAATCCAGGACTTAATAAATGTTCTCATGATAGATGATGTTTTATCAGATGTTGAGGGGAAGGAATCAGGTTCACGCCTGAGGAATCAGTCACCTGGAATGAAAGAAAATACATTTAAACCAACCCAGTTATTAAATGCTGGATTGTAATGTTGGATAAATGACTGCAAACCAGCTTGAATAAATAGGTTGTTTGAACACATCCTCATTTTATGCCATGTTACCTGTATTTCAGTGATGTATTTAACACTACAGTATGCAGAAGGAATAAGCACAGTCATTTTGAGGTTAATAAACTTAGCAGATTTGTTGCTATGAATCCTGCATCAAAAACATCAACAACCAACCAAAAAGAACAAATCTTGAGATTATCCAGAGAAGCCAGTTATGAGCTGATGGGATATTCACTGAAGTCACTCAAGCCCACTACCAGACTGATGGTTCAAATGGTCCAAATAAATGTGACGTTCCCCATCCTGCTTTCTCGTATTTTTTATCTTCCCTGTTCTGAGAAGTTAATGTCCTGTATTAATCTGGCACCTTGTCTGCATCTCAGCTGATGTTTGCATAATTTTGATGTGTTCCTTGGGGCTGTTAGTTGCCCACAACTTTCCTTCCTCAAATACAACATCAGGTGTTAATGTTTGCATTAGAAGCATGTCCCTGCTTTTTCCATCAAAGCGTTCACTAGCTGATTCTCCATTCCTTTTCCTTCCTATGGAGCTGAAAAATATTTCCAGACAACTTGCAGCAATGTTCTCACTCCTTTAGCTTCACCAGCTGCTGACTCATATGTCCATTCACTACATCCATCCCAGGAACTTTCACTTCAGTAGTCCCTTACATAGGCCTCCAAATTTGATTTACATACTGCTTGCCTTTGAACACCTCCTGGTCCTTTCTATGCCTCAGCATATCTCCTAGGAGGATCTGCTCCAGGACCTTCCCAGGCACAGAGGTTTTACATTTGCTTGCTGCAAATGCCCTTTTCCATTACAAAATCACAGGTAAACTCTGAATCAAATACTTTTTCCTGGGAAACTTTTGTGGCCTGAGTGAAGCTGCCAAGTTCTGCCCTTTGCCCCAGGTTTTTAAGTTCATTTCATAGTCTTTTACCCCTTGTCCCATGTCTTCAGTTGTAACTGTTTATTCTCACATCTCTGATGCATGGATCTCAGCGTTGGTCAAATTTTATTCCTCAAGCAAAAATGACTGCTTTAACATTAGAAATATTGCTTTATTCCTTAGCAGAACCTTATACAGTAATATTTAATCTTCCTATGAGGCAAATTAGTTCAAATATCCAGATCTTAGCACAACTTAATCTTTTCAGTGATATCTGCCAACATAAACAATCTGGATGCAGATGTTCCCCCCCCCCGAACAGATATTTTGTCAAAAGCAACAGAAATTCATGGTGTTATCCACACTCCTTGGACACTGGGGCAGAGAAACTCTGAGCAGTAAACAATCCTTAGCCACTTAGGAAGATGTTCCTCCTTTCTCAGTCTGCTCTAATTCTCTGATGTAGCCAAAACTTGCATAGTTTAGAGAATTACAATCACAAAATCTATGCAATAGCCTATGAGAGAAAGAGGAGAGACATCATATTTAGGAATATTTAAGGAAATTATATTCAAGACTGACAAGTTGGAACATTTAAAGTTTAGGATTCTTAAGTGCTCTACAAAAATGTATGCCAAGAAGATTGTGAGAACCTTCACGTTTTTAGCACTTTCTCACCTGCAAATATACAGGTGAAAATGAAGACAGAAAACTGAGGGAAAGAGCCATGACAAAGCTGTCAGAATGAGTAATGAGAATCAGAAATGATTATTCCTGATTTAATACCATTTGCTTTGCTCAGTGATCATCAACATGAGGAGTTCAGATAAATAATATTTTCCTGACCTGTCTGCTGTGGACAGGAGAGACTGAGAGCTACTGGGAGAGATCCTCTTCATTCCTCTCACTCACCTTTCAGGACATGCTTCCCATACGAGGCACTGTAAAGATCAGCTGTTCCCTGGAGATGTGAAACCTGAGCATTCCTTCTTAAAGGTTTTGGAGTTAAACCCCTGTGACTTTTTTGCTCACTTCTTCTGGAGTAACAAGAACAGAATGTGGCGCAAAACAGACCAAGCAGCAAAGGTCTTTCAGTGGAGTAACTTTTTTCTTGTAATCATTGACACCACTGTTAATTGTGCATAATTTGCACCTTAACCTGAAGCACTTTTCCCTCCAGTTTAACCACTTAAGTACATCACAAATTCATCACAATGAAGAGAAGCATTAAAAAGACATGTCTTTTTCCTTCCACTCTGAAAGAATTTGAGAATGCTACAGTGGTAGGTTTTAGATGTTAATTAATTCCTGATACCCACCTCAGGACAGACATATATTTTTATTAATTTCTCATTTATTTATAATTTTCAAAGTCTTGTAGTTTCACCTTTTTTTTTTTTTTTTTTTTTTTTTTTTTTTTTTTTTATGTGAAGTCTTGTCAAAATNNNTTTTTTTAATTTTTCAAAGTTTTGTGTTTTCACTTTTTTTTTTTTTTTTTTTTTTTTTTTTTTTAAGGAAGGTGATTATACAAATTGCAGTAAAAAATTAGACCTCTATATGCACCTGAGTCTTTCTGTCTCCCATTCCACACATTGAATGACCTGCAATTCCTTCCTTCCTTCTGAAAACCTGTAGGTCGATGGCAAAAATGGTTTCGATACCACAAATTCTCAGGAACGTTTTCTCCTTTTTCTTCCACAGTTCATTTTTCCCGATGTTCTCATTCTGCTCTGGGTCATGACAACCTGCTCTGTGTCATGTGTTATGGCTGGTACACATGATGGAGAATTTCTCCCCTGGTTTTCCAGATCACGCTTGCTGTTGTTATACTCTTGCCCACTCTTTGTTCTTTAGAACCTTTCTCTGGATTTTCCCAGTAGCTGTCTTTGGCAAATCCTGGACAAACTCCACCTGAAAAGCAGAAATGCTCCTTGTAGCCAAATAATTTGTGATTAATTTCGCAGGTGCAACAAAAGATTGTGAAAACACTTTTAGCACTGGCTAGCTGGGGATAAACAGATAGAAAGCTTCACAGCCTGGGCTGGAATGGTGAAATTCCTTCTTACACCTTGTAGCTACTGCAGAGGCAGTACTGGCAGTAAGAGGTACCATGATCTCTAGGAGCTGAGTGCTTCAGCTTTCAAGACTGGTGTCTTTCCTAGTGAGAAGAGATAGATTCCAACCCACTGACGTCAGCAGGAATTTCTGTTTTGATTTCGTTGCATGCCAGCAGATGACAGCTCAAAGTAGAACTTGTTAGAATTAAATGCCTTGCCCATTTGAGCTGCTGTGAGAATTCCAGGATTCCATGAAAGAAAGACTGGGCTCTCCTGAAGTAGAATTTCATGCCATTGTCTTTCTAGCACACAAAACCCAAGGCTACAGCTGCAACAGACCGTCATCAATTTTCATTTGCTCCAACTCTGGTTGGAGTGTTTGTCAGAATGCTGTTGAAAAAGAGCTGAGGCAGGAGAAAAGATGCTCACTTTCTGGGTCAAGGAGAGAACCTGTCTTTTTGGGCCGTACTTACCTTCCTGGGATACTTGTAAGGTGCCGTCACCTTCTTGACGTGTTGTTGAAGCTCTTGAATTAATTTTTCTGGATCATGTGATACAAAAGCAGGAGCTAAAACAATGAAGGCTTTGACCACCTGTGCCACAAAATTGAAGGGATTCCATTAATTTCCAGAGGTGGCAATAAAGGAACACATTTGTTTTGAAAAGTGAGTGTCACAATTCAGAATGCCCAAATGTGATCTTTTTCTTTAATTTCCCTTTTAATTAGCTGTTTGTTATCAAGTTTGAAGGACTCATTCTGCAGCAGAGGAGTTTTTCTATTTTTCACTTTTTTTTCTCAACTTTATACATTATTAAACTTTCAAAAAGTTCTAGTACAGAAAATCAAGAGAGATTAAAATCTCATTCCAATTGCTCCAAGAAATGTTGCGAAGTTGGAAAAATATAAAGCAAAAATTAAACACTCTGGATATAATTGCCACCATAATGCTTAGTGGTAAATGAGAAATAATCAAAATTTCATTGCTAGGCAAAAAGCTCACAGGATTAGTCTGAAAAAACAAATTTTTCCCCACATAGAACCCTGCAGAGAAATAATTTTGAAATTTTAAGATCTGTCAAGTTATGGATTTAAGAAATGTTAGCCCATCCAATTTCAAAAGTCTTCAACACTGAATTCCAAGGAAGCCAAGTACATTTAAAGAAGTTGATACTTAGAAAAAAAGGGTATTTCTTTTCCATTTTTTCCCCATTTTGTTTTACCTCCCCTCGCACTGGGTCGGGACTGCTGACAACAGCCACCTCTGCAACTGCTGGGTGCTGAATCAAGGCACTCTCCACTTCAAAGGGGCCGATGCGATACCTGGGGAGCACAAAGAGCTCAGCCCCAGCAGCTGGAGTGGTCCCTTGGCCTCCCCAGGCTGCATTTCATGAGGCAAATCTGAAAGGAAATGCCTTACCCAGCAGAATTGATGATATCATCAGCTCTTCCAACAAACCAGACATATCCCTCTTCATCCATAGTGCCTCTGTCCCCAGTGACATAAAAATCTCCACGCACAGAGGCAGCAGTTTTCTCTGGATTGTCCTGGCAACAATCAAACATTTCAGAAAAGGTTCTGAATTGTTACTCAGATTGTTACTGAAACATAATGCTTTTCCTTTGCAGTGGTGCTAAGAACGAACAATAAAATTGTAATGAAAATGAGTGTGTTCAATACTGTTTTATATTTTCAACTAAATGAACAGAACCACATTAGCAGCTTTGTTGTTGTAACATATGATATGTGGATAACAGCACTTTTTATACAGAGATTTCTGTTCTATAGAGAAAAGGCCACACTCTATCAAAATTCCTGTCCACCACAGGGAATGGCTAAAAGGTGTAACCCACTCTGTTCAGGAAAATGATTTATCATTGCAAGGCGTTGCCAAAATAACTTTTCACAAAGGAAATTTTTTTCTTCTTAACTGTCAGAACCCAAACTCAAATGAGGTGATCTCCAGGAAAAACATTTAGCTGACCTTTAGGACCTGTACATCCAGTGTAACCTCTTAGTTACGCAGGAAAAACACTGTGACAAAAGATGACATAGTGAAAACATGAAAAAACAGTATTGAACCAAAAGAAGAGCAGAATTTATGGGCTTTCTTCAATAATGTTTAACCAAAGATAGGAATGGAATAGAGGGAAAAGACTGATGCTCTGAACATGAAGCACATGACAACTGCCTGATACATATCTGGAACAGGGTATCCCCTGGTTCACCTTGCATTTTGAGGCAACACTCTGTCAGTCTGTTCCTGGAGCTATGCACTGGTCAGGCTCAAAGTGCTCAGGTAACCCAGTGAGACCTTCTGAGGATCCCGCCTGGAATTCTGCTCCCGGCAGACCTTTGCCCCGGGTCTGTACCGAGTCTCTGCACAGACTCAGACACAGCAAGTCAGGCTCACCAGGTACTCAGAGAAGAGACAGAAGGGTCGTGTGGGCAGCACTCGGACAGCAATGGAGCCCTCTTCTCCTGCAGGCACAACAACCCCCTGGTCATCTACGATCTGCAGAAGGGACAGGCACAGCAGGAGCGCTTTGGTCAGCTCCCAGCAACATCTGCTGCAGCTCAGTGCAGGGCACAGAAGGCACGCCCACAGTGCTGCCCTACGGCTCTGCCCACAGCCGCCATGGGTCCACATACCTGCACATCATAAGGGGGAACAGCTTTTCCCAAAGAGCCAGGCTTAATTTTCATTCCTTCCATATTGGCACAGATTGTCACCTGCAGAACAGGCATTTAAATTTTTTTTAAAATTGTTGCAACATCTTCTAAATTTCATTTTTATTTGCATCAGAGAGGACTCCTCTTTGCGACTTTGTTGTGCCAAGGCCTGTATCAGGACCAAAGCACCATGGTTCTTGAGAGTATCAGAGTCCAGGATATGAGATACTTTAATATTTTTCATTAAAACCTCAGACAGGACAAATTGATACCCAGAGCAAATAATCTATTTTAGTTTTGCTTTTGAAGTAATGATGATAAAGGGTTTTACTACCAGTAATTCCATTTATTGCACACATACTGTTTCAGTCTGGCCATAAGCTTCATGGATCTCCAACCCTGTCTGGATTTTCCACTTGGCAAACACTTCAGGATTCAGTGCTTCCCCTCCAGATAGACAGCGCTTCAGACTCATGAACTTGTAGCTTGAGAGAAACAGCAAATGAAATAATTTTCTTAACTGTTGGAAGGAGCAGTAAATAAACTTAACAGAACAGCCTCCCTCAGCTTTCCAAGAAAGTACACTAAAACTTCACAAGCTCCTTTGGAAATGACAATCATCCTCTTGTTTATGCACACCTGGACCAGACTTCTAGATTGTTGAGTTGCCACTGAAGGTAATGTGGTTTATATCTGTGTCACTAGAAGTAGGTTTTCTTGTGGAAAGCACATGAGCAAAAGTGTTTCCTTGGAACAGCTGACATAAAAGGAGAAATCTGAACAAGCACATCAGATGTGTGTGGAAAGTGGAGCTATGTGCCAACATCCGAGATCAGATATAACACAGAAAGTTTTCTAGAGCAAAAGGAAGGATGAATGTGTACACAGAGGCTGAGCTCTCTGCTACACCTGGTTTGACTGTGTCAGGATGGAAGAGCTATGTGACAAGAATAAGTACCTTGACAAAGACGTGGAAACTCCTTGCAAACCACAAGCTGGGTATTTTACAGAGGAGCAAACTGGTGGGAACAGCTGCCAATAACTCTGAGCATGTGAAATTCCTCTAACTGCTCCCTTCATTCTCAAGCATGTGAGAACAACTCCAGTGTACTCCAGTAATATCCTGGTCCAATGCTGCCTGAAACATTGACTTAACTCGAAGAGTGAGCCCTAAGTTCAGTGGAAGCGACTGCTGAAAAGAATCTCCCTTGTTTCCTCTGTGCTGTCTGTTCAAAGCCCCAGTCCTGAAGCCCAAGTAGCTTAAGGTGTGGCTAATTATTCTCACATTTCCAAATGGAGAGCCTTTTTCTGAAGGCAAGTTGTGCTAGTTAGATGGGCTTTAAGAGAAAAAGATAAAGAGGGAAGCTGAGGAAGTAACCATGCAGAGCTGTCCCAGGATGATGGCCCAGCTCCCTCCCGTCCCTGCTGTACCTGCTCACATCATGCTGGACCAGCATGCGGAAGGCGGTGGGAGCCGTGCAGAAGGTGGTGATGGGATATCTTGAGAGAGTCTAGAAAAATAGGAGTTATTGTGCTGGAGAGGAAGTGTAATGCTGGGTTTGACCTTGTGAATGTAAAGGTGACTAATAAATGAGGCCAATGTTGAGGGGAATCAATCAGCTATTTTTTAAAAATTGCCTTGGGGAGGAATAGACACTCTGACCACTTACTGAAAATTATGGAAAACAGATCCTTAATTCAGGTTTATGCCTTACTCTGATTACTGGCCCATACTCTGCCTGACTCCAAAGCAGCTGAAGTCCATACCTAAAGTGAGGTTTATGTTCAATATTGGACAACACAGCAGTGATCCCAAGATCTTTACATCCTGAATGTTTCTCCAATTGTCCTGTATACTCAAGCCATGACACATGGCTAACGAGGAGGGAAAACACTTGTTCCTTGAGCTTAATGGGCACCAAATAGAAGGTGACTCCTTGGGATGTGGGTGGTAATGTCCCTGCTGCTTCTGGGCAGTGGCACCTATGGACTGGAGCCCAGATATTTCCCTCACATACGTAAAATGGAAATAAAGATCACAATATAAAACATTAAGGTTACCTCCGCAATAACTTCTGGTTTAAACTGTGGCATATTGTGTACAAAGACACATGTTCCACAGATCCACGGTGCAAAAAGACTGCCCCAAGCTCCTTTTACCCAGCCAGTATCAGAGGTATTCCACATTATATCCGAAGGAGTCAAGTTCATCCAACACCTGATGAAAAAACAGAGATTAAAGAAATGCTGTAGAGAATGTGAGAGACTCAAGCCCAGATCAAGGCAGGAGGTTTCCATTAGAAGATGTGGTGTCAGCAAGTGGGGCTTTGTAGAAAGTTTGAGAGAGTTGAAGAGTCTTAAATATTCACTGATATCCCTTCATTCCCTCCTGCTTAATATTGCAAGCATTTCTTTTTCTCATGAGCAGTGCAAACCATCTTAGTCTTGCAGAATCTGGACCCAGAGCAGAACCCAAACAGATCATCTGGAGTAGGCTTTCCCCACCTGTTGCAGTTGAGACATCAGCTAAGTCACAGCCTATTTCTCCAGGAAATGAAACAAGTTACTTCTCTGGATCCTTGATTGCCAGCTTCCAACTCAGAATGCTTTGGGAAAGGCATCCTTTAACTTTCAAGATGAGGAGGATGTGAGATCCTACAGTCATGAATTGCCTACATTTACTGACGTTTGATGGTCTTGTGTTCAGTTTAATGCTGATCATGTCACTGAATCAGGACCCTGGGAGGAGCTGCAAGGTAATACCTGCCAGTGACTGCAAATCCAATGCCGTAACTGCAGTGGGAATGCACCACCATTTTGGGGAAGCCTGTAGTTCCACTGGTAAAATAGATCAGCATCATGTCTTGACTCCTCGTCTTGACACACTGATGGTCAGCAGATGCAGCCCTGCAGAAGAAGTGGTATATTCTGGTCACTACATGCCGTCTTCCCCCAGGGCAACACATTTTTATTGTTTAGGAGTTCAACAGGAAAATTGCCTCAAATTGAATTGTCTAACTAAGTAAGTGGCAGCACAGATAAGAACAGTTAGAGAACATATTTTGCTCATAACAAATATGCCCTGTATGCCATAACTTTTAAGATATGAGCACCTACAGAATATTTCAGTGACTTTCTTTGCAACTGTTTTAACAAGGGTACTCCAGGTGCTGATTATGGAACAGCAGCCAAAAATCCATGTCCACCTCACACAAGCAAAACCAACGCCCAACTTGAAATCAATAACTAACCAAGTACATTGGTCTTATTACTAACAGTATATCATTCATGTTCAAGAAACTAATGGGCAAATCAGATCCTCTGAGCGATCAGGATAGTAAAGGGAAGAAAGAATGGAGCACCAAGACCTGGCAGTGGGTGTTTTCCCATTTAACCAAGAGCCACTAGAATGGGCTCTAGCAGACAAACTCATAACAATTGTTTAGAGTTCTGTGTACTTGTCTGGTGATCACAGTAGAAGCAGAGATGTTCTAAAAGCTCTCAGGCTGCTAAGTGAGGCTGAAGGACAGGAACTAAGCTCCCAAAACCTAGATTATATGTGTAATCAAAAAACAGGGAGTTGACAGAGGGATGCAAAAGTGTAACTCATTTGTATTTTGGAAGTTTCCCCCACAACTCAGCAGTGTCACCTGACTGGCACAGCTCCCTTCACCTCACAGACATGATGCTGAAAGAGCTGGATACTCACGCCAGGAGTTCTCTGAGGTTCAGCCACCCATCCCTGCTGCCCTGACCCACAATGAGTTTACTTTTCAGGAACTGGCTGTCGGGCAGTACAGATTCCACTGCAGGAGCCAGCGTGTCACTGGTAATGATGCACTTGGCCTTAGAAGCCTGGAGTCGGTAGGAGATGTCTTTGGCTGTCAGCTGGGATGTTCCTGGCATAAAGACAATTCCTGGCAAAAAAGCAAGCAGCAAGTGTGGCAACTCAGCATTTCCCAAAACTGCTTGATTCTGTCTCTCTGTTGACACTAATTTTATCCATCATGGATGTTCAGCAGGTTAAAAGCAGAGCAAAAGAAGCTCTCTTCAATTATTAAAGACACTAATTATGGAAGTTCTTCCATTAGACACTCAGCTGCCTTGCAATGCCTGTGGTCAAGTCTGGCCTTAGGCTGCAGCCATTCAGCCCTCCCCGGCCTCAGCTGAGGCTGCTGTAGGGCTGGACCATGTCTGGCCCTGTGGTTCCTGTGTGGGTGCTGCCAATTCTCCTTCCAGGCAAAAGAGGACTTGCAGAGGCCACAGCAGCATATTCCTGTTTGCATTTTCTTCCCAACAGTCTCATGGATGGCTGGTAGCCTCGTTTGCTTTCCCTGTGCAGCCCACAGGTCCGTGAGTCACTCACCTGCTCGCATGCAGGCCACGCTCAGGAGCCACCACTCAGGAACACGAGGCAGAACTGCAATGGCTCTGTCTCCTCTCTGCAAACCACAGGCCTCAGAAAGCACATTGGCTGCTTTCCTGGACAGAGAGCCCAGCTCCTCAAAGCTCCACTTCACCTCCTCTCCCTCATCGTTGACCCACCAAAAAGCTGGGTTTGCTGGTTTTCTTCCATCCTACGACACATGAAAAGGTATTATAATAAGGCAAGCTCTCAAAAATTTCATTTCAATATAAATCGTCCTTGGAACTACTCTCTTAGAGTGATATCCATCTCTCTGTTAAACAAAATAAAATGGTTCCAGTACTGTCCAGTGCCCATGAGGAAAACTGATTTGTGTCACCTTTGTTCCAGTGAGTTCTGATTTTGGCTGGGGTAGGGTAAGCACTGCTTAGCAACAACTGAGTCAAGGACGGTCCAGTTTTTCACACTCTGCCAACAAGCCTGTGCATGTCAAGCTGGGAGAGATCATGGACAGGGCAGCTGCCCTGAACTACCCAAAGGTATATTCCACACCACAGGAGTTCCTGCTCAGTTTGTACCCTGGGATAAGTTGGTCAAGAGGTGCCAATCACTGTCTGGGGACTGGCAGGGTGTCAATCAGTGGGCAGCAGGCAATTGTGTTGTGCATCATTTCTCTTTTCTGCGTTTTCTTTGTTGTCTCTCTTTTTTGTTATCTCCCTTTTCATCACTACTATATCTCCTAAGACTTACACAATTAGGCATAATTGTTATTAATATTTTTCTTCTTCTAATATCTTATTGTATTTCAATTCTTAAACTGTTCTTTCCTCAGCCCATGGGTTTTACCTCTTTTTCTCCCAGTTCTCCTCCCCATCCCACTGGGGAGTGTCTGTGTGTGTGTGAGATCCAGGGGCTCTCTGGTTCTTAGTTGACAGCTGGGGTTAAACTACAACTCAATATCTGTAAAATAAAAGACAAATACTACCTTTTCCAATCGTGCCCACTCGTCTAAGACATCACTTGCAAAGTTGAAATATTCTGGCAGTTCTTTTTTACACTTGTTTATAGGTTCATAATAGGAAGCAATCTGAGATGCAAGAAGCCTGCTCTTTGCATGGAATGTTCTGGAAGGTGACCTGAGAATCCAAAAATACTGAGGAATCCAGGACTTAATAAATGTTCTCATGATAGATGATGTTTTATCAGATGTTGAGGGGAAGGAATCAGGTTCACGCCTGAGGAATCAGTCACCTGGAATGAAAGAAAATACATTTAAAACCAGACAGTTATTGGCTGCTGTCTAGTTTGTGAAGCTGGATAAATGACTGCAAACCAGCTTGAATAAATAGGTTGTTTGAACACACCCATCTTTTCCCTATTATTTTATGTTCCTTTTTTTTTGGTAAAGGGATTTTGCACCACTTTTCATTAGAATATTTGCCTTCTACTTTGTCAACTGATGAATGACTCTCATATCTCATCTCTAAAATTTCTCTTGCCAGTCCCTTTCTCAATATCTATATCTGGATTCCTGTAAATTTTATGTTACTTTGCCTGCTTACAGAAATAAAATGCCACTACTTGTGAAGTGTTTTAAGAGACTATCACCTTGACTTAAAACTTTCTCTGTAATTATGTTATGCCTTAAACCTGCACTAGATGGCGAGTCTCACTGAATTTATGCACCAATAAAACTGATGAATCTCTGATTTATTTTCTTATGAGTTCTCTTTTCTTTGAGGGCATGGAATAAACACAAAATAGACAGAGAAATGGTGAAGTGCCAAAGACTTCCATTTGCTTTCCTCTTCAGCTGAAGTGTGCAGCTTGGGAAAAGATAACTGTTGTAAAATAAACTTGCAAAGAAAGAGCCAATATTTCCAGTTTCTCCTAGAAAAGGAGTAACATACAGGTACATATGGAAGAGACAGAATAGATAATGCACAGTAATAGATAATGCATAGTATTTAAAACCCAACCCTGAAAGTCGGTAAATCTGGATTTTCACTCACAGGTGTTGAATCAGCAGACAAACTTGTTTTGAGTGTAATGAAGTCCTTAAGGATGCACCCATATATCTAAGGGAATTTTTCCCCAATTCAAGCCAGCTTTGCTTTTAAACTTTTTTGTGGCATGATCTTGTCCTTATTTAATAGCCAGCAGTACATAGCTGTCTTACAGGGATACTACGCAGTTACTTTCACCTTTTCATGATTTATTGCAAGAATAGGTGTAGTGAGAGCTTCGAGGGTTCAATACCAATAAATAACAGTAACTGGCATCACTCTGAAATCACTGTCTGTGAGGCAAACCAGAGAAATTGAGACAGAAGTGCACACGTGAGGCACGTCTCAATGGCTCTTGACAGGGTGTGAGTGGTAATTAAGCAGAAGGCCCTACAATATTATTTACCCTGAATCCAGTGTTTCCTGCTGACTGGACTGTGACTTCTGCAGAGGGCAGATTTTCCATAGCTCTCAAACTACAGAGCACAAAATGAGAATCAAAACTAGTTTGCACTGTTGAAGAAATGTACAGAATGTGACCTTATCTGCTTTATGTCTAAAAGAAAACATTGTTCTCCTTCAGTTCAGTTCCACTTAATCCCACTCCTTTCCTCATTGCAAATCTGTCCTGGAAGGTTTGACTGTTATATGATCCTCCTTTTTCTGCTGTTTCCTTTCAGGACATAGTGGTTAGAAGCCCATGCTGGAGATTATTTCCAGATAGGAGGTTTCCAGGAGGGATTTAATAAGAGAGTTATTTGTTTTAGTGGCAGATGGGGAAAACCACCTCTCTCAGCTAATGGTTTTGCCATCCTACTTTTGTTCTGGGAGCCTTAGGCTGTGTTCTGAGCTTGAACACTGCCTGCTCAGCTCAAAGAGTCCTTGTTAGTTTTAACCTGCAATTTTGAGAGATGCTTTTTAGCTGTACTAGTATGTTGCTTGAAAACCATCTTTGGATAGGAGACTGTTATGAAGAGAAAGAAACCACAAAGTCAAATGGGAGACTCTTATCTTTCTGCTTCTTTTTCTCCTTTAGTACCTTTTGGTGAATCTGTATTTATGTGTGATCTTATCTCACAAGCAGCCTGAATACACAGCTCCTGATTGCATTAGGCACACTCTACAAGTACTAATAGAACACATCTCAAGGTGCATTACAACACAAAGCTTTTGAGAGTGATAGAAAAGAGTTTGCTGGAAACCCAGCCCCACTCACAGCAGGCATGAAAACACAGAATTGCAGCAATTTGCCCCCCAAGATCCTTCACCCACAGAAAATGAAGACTGCCACATCTACCCCCATTATGAACATTCCTTCATTTTAGTGGTGCCCTCCTGGATAAAAAAGTCTGCTAAAGGCACGAGGTGCAAAGTTTCACTTGCTAATCCTCAAGAAGAAGAAAGAATCATTATTGAAGGAATTTCTTCGTGGTTCTACTAATCCAGACCCACCTGTTGTCAAGTCAGCTCTGTCCTTCATGCCACTGAAACAACCACTAGAATACCTGTTTTCCTCTACCAGCTACAGCTTTGGGGGCAAAGTTCACAAATTTCATCAGAGTTTAACGGTCAAAAATGTTTTCTGCTACAACTATGGACTGGCAGGTATTTAAAGAAATAATGATTCCTTAGTAATTTGGAAGAATTCCAGAATCTCAATATTTCTGTAAAATATTTAAAAAAAATGTTCTGAAAAGACTGTCTAGGGATGCCTCATAGTTCAAATGCGCAGCTGATAGCTGTCCTAAGGATGGGTTGGTACATTTAGGCCCTTCAGTTTATTGCACAGAAAATTTTGTTATCACAGAAAACCAGTGGCAAAATCTTCTGGTTTGACTCATGAAGCAATATCTTACTTGAGTTTAGCTTGGTGCTTTAGTAAAGAGGGGAGCTTCACAGGCAAGATATTTAAGAGTTATAGACATTCAAATTACCTATGCAAAGAAATTAGAGTGTTGCCCTAACTTCAGCACACTCTCAGTCACACCCAGAATCAGTAAATCCATAAGTGCAAGAGACAACATAAGGCAGAGGAGCAGCCCTCAAATACTGGCCCAGGTACCTGCCCTGCTGTTTTGCAGCCCTGACAGGAGAAGGGTGAATAATTACCCCAGTGCACTCTGAATCCACTGGTGCTTCTGTAGGCAAGTGTTTCCTCCTGTGCTCTTTTACCTTCTCCCTGGGATGTTTATTTACAGAAATAGGAAACCAAATGTGTCCATAAATGCTTCCCCTATCCCCCAAACACTACTAAAGATCGGCAAGTACTTAACTAATTTAATCTTCCCATGGAGAGGTGCAGTTGGCTCCACTGGTGGTAGACTCTTATCAACCTTATCAGCCTCTTGGTTTGGCTGATACAGCTGCAGACATTTGAGCAGCAAACCCTACTGCTTAAAGCTCCTTTGTTTCTTTCTTCCTCAGTACCTGGATAAAGGCAGGACAAGATGAAGACACATTCATTTTTCCTTCTTCTATTGTTGTTTCTCACAGGCTTCCTGGCAGCAGACAGCATAAGCCCAAATGAAGCAAAGCTAAATAAAACCAAGCTCCCCAAAATCAAAAAGGAGAACCACGTCCTCTTGCTGAAAACGAGCAACTTTGACAGAGCATTGAAAGAAACCAAATACCTGCTGGTGAAGTTTTGTGAGTATCATTTTCTACTTCCTTATCCTGGTGTCTCTGCAGAGAATGACATTGGGGCACTCAAGAATGCTTGTTTTACCATTGCTTTGTTCTCTGGTAGTCCTTTTTTGTTTTGGTTTCCTCCATGTATCTATTTCTGACCATAACTACAATAATTTATTCTTTTTGGGGGTGGTTAAATACCAGTCTGCTACATAAGACAGTGCTGAGCTGGCATTCTTTGCTTCCACTGCCTAATTTTGCAAGTATGTGTTTCACAGCAATCATGGGTAAAACATATTATAAAAACCCCAACCAAACAAAAGTTAATCAGAGAGTGCTTCTCTCCCTCTTACATTTTCATCGGCACTTTATATGAGGTTTTTTGGATGGCATCTCTCCTCTGTGAGCATTTGGCCTTCAGGGATTGTCTTTTTACAATATTTTCATATCTGTAGTTGCATTATATTGTTCTTTTTCCCTGAAAGAAGCACTTGATTAGGTAGAGGCAGGTTTGTGCTCCTTTTAGCTTCATATTCATTCCTCCTGGGGAGAAAACTGGTGGGGTTTTGAGTAACTAACTTTGTTATAAGGTTTGGCCATCAAGTACAACACAAAGGCAAAAGCAGATTCTTGTGATTTCACCCATCTAAAAGTTCAGTTGCTGCATAATTTCCCATGCCACAAGCAGAGATCTACACTGGCCAGCAGCTCGCTGGTAGCAGAAACCCTTTGATGTGCATAAGGCAGTGAAATCCTTGTGTCTGTTGCTTGTGCTTGACCTTGCTCTACTGAGCTCAGTGCACACATCCCCTTAATTTTAAAATACACAAACACCTGCAAACCAACCCTCCTTTGGAAGAAGGTGCCAGAGACAGGTACAAGTTGAACCCCCTAATTGGCCCATATTTGGAAGGGGTATTTGAAATTTAGGCAATATTCTAATTTTGCAGAAGTGCATCTCATCTAACCAACACCAGAAAAGTTTGAGCTATAAACTTTTTTCCAAGACTGTGCCTTAGACCACCTATGAATATAAAAAAACCCCAATGCTTTCCCTGTTGCATAATATTAGTTACTTACCAGTTCCACAGTGCTTGTCAGGTGAGGTCTGTTTTGAGGTCTGCCCAGTGGCCCCCAAGTCATTTTAATTCCTGTCAGTTCCACCCTCACAGTGCCCCAGATCTGCCTTCCCTCAGGAAGGGTTACTATAAATACATGCTGACTTTCGGCCAGCCAGGGCAGAGATCCCTCTGGAGCTGGGCAAAGTTCACAGGGTAGGTACTCAGCCTGGAAGCAAAGCCCTGACCCAGAAACCCAGCGTTCTTCCTCTCTCATCCCAGCTGTTTTGTGCAACAAGATGAGTCTGAAAAGCATCACCTAGCAATGTGTGAGTCCTGCCCAGCATCTCATCTCAGCACTCAATTGAAAGTGCTCTTCTGCTGCAGGCTGTGGCACATCCTGATCCATGTTAAACTGATCTAAATTCCACACAAATGCTTATGAGCACAGGGAATTCAGAGCACTTGCCACCAGCAGAAGATAGACCTCAGATCAGTGCTGCCTGCATGGGAGAGTTTCACTGTTTACACTACACACTGCCTGAATGTCTCTCTGTTGGCTTTCACTGGAGAGAAAAGCAAATAAACATCATAAAAAGTCTCAATCACTCTAAAAAAAATATGCCTATCACAGAGAGAATAAACTTAGTATACTTACAAACATAAACACTAAAAGCACTTCTTTCAGAGCACACGCTAACACCATTTCCTCCAGCTTATCAGAAGAATTCATTAAAATACACAGACCTCAGTGAATGCTTCATTCTACAGGTTTCTGAGAATGCCTGCTGCTGTTCTTTCCAGTGAAAAGTTTTCAGGCCCTAGATGAACATGGAGATAACCTAAGGACAAGCCCACAAGTGGTACAGACATTGTGCTGCTGCTTTGTATGCTAAACACATTCTCATTTGTGAAAAGGTGATGTTTACCTTTTCTAGCAGAATATTTGTACATCTAGTGAGGCACTGGGTCAGCCACAGTACTCCTGCAACCTGTGAGTGACAGCCTGTGCTGGGATAATGACATTTCATTGGTAAGATGGGGGTTACTCTTGAAGAAAAATGTCTCCTTTTTAAGTCACAGAAGCTGAAGGTGATGTTATTAAGAAGAAATTGCAGTTACCTGCAGCAGAATTACTTATTAGCATGAGTCCCTCATGTAGTTGTCTCCCAGATATGCTTATTTATTTGAGTATATTTTGCTTGAAATAATCCAAACTTAGAATAAATCCTGATATTTACATAGACAAAAATCTGAAATGAACTGCAAACCTCATTTTAAAAGTAAAGAAGGTCAACACAGGAGGTTATGGCTGTATCTCACTCTGGAAGAGAAGGGGAGAATTCAAGGTCACACAAGCAAGCTTGCAACTGCAGCAAGATTAACATCCTTCCACTCTGATAGTTAAACATGAATCTATCCTTCATCTCAAGACTCTTCTACAGAGTAATGTATGTACCTGTAGTGCAGCTGTAAAAGCAGCCTGCACAGATGAGAAACAGGACTGCTGAAAATGGTTTTTTGACCATATCAGGAACTAAGGGCCAGGAAATCACTATCTGGAAGGACAGCAGACACATTCACAGTGACTGCAGCAATCCCAAAATCATCAGTTCAGACAGAATAATGAGATTGGAGGCCACCTGCAATTGGCTAAGGGAAAATCAACTCATTGTGCTTCTATGTATACCACTTCAAGAATTCTTTAGGCTCATTAAACATATTCATGTGTCAACAAAATATTTATCTGTCCACATTTCAATATATTTTAGCTCAGTAAACTGCACTGTGAAAAAGAGCTAGCAGCTTACTCAGGTTGTCTAAGTACTGAAGAGGAATGGGTCAAATATAGGATTTCTGGTTCTCTTCCCACTTTTAATTTTCAAACCCTTAATTTTTCCTTGTTTTTATTTACAACACAGCAAAGATTACTGATAATTGAAACATTCTCCCATGCTAATATGGTGCTGTTCTTGTGCTGACAGCATTTGAAGGGCCTCTAGCAGCTGTGACACAGCACACTGGTTTGCACAGGTGTCCCACACATGCCTTCCCTGGTGATCTTGTCACCAGCTCTATTGCCTCTTATCCGTGTCTGCTCTTGCTCCCTGCTGATGCTCCTCGAGTTTGGAGCCTGTGATGCCACATTAGCCCCTGCAGCTGCTTCCTCATCCCACGGCCTGCAGTGATCGGTGTCAATAAAAATCTAAACCAGAGGAAGCAAAACAAAGCTCAAGAAAAGGCTCCAAACAAAAGGAGTGATGATTTCCTGCAACACTCAAACGACTTGAAAAATAAGGCACCTGGGAGGCAAACAGAGAATAAGTGGAATGAAAAGGAATTGATGGAGAGCTGAAGAGGAGTCTAATCACTTAGCAAAGCAGGGGAAAGGTGCATGATGGATGTTTCCACATGATTTCTGGGGAGTCAAGGAAACAGTTTTCATCTGTCTGTTCACTCTCTGAACCTGTGCCTCACAGTTAGCAGGTTAATGGTACTGAAAGTTCTCCTGGTCTGGCTGCAGGAGTCCTGCCCTTCTCCCAGCTACAGCACAGAGCAGCTCTAACTAACTCTGCCAGCTCTCATCATCTAAGCACTGCTAACACTACTTATGTTCCTAGTTAGCTGCAACTCTGACTACTCAGGTCATTCAGTGATAAGAGATCATTCCTAAAATATCTGTTTGGAATTAAAATCAATATAAAGAAGTAAATATAATCCCTCATTTATTTCTGACTCATAGAAACCCTCCAGCTACCACTTGACACAACAACCCCCACTAGAAGGCTTCACGCTGTGGCTTATGTAACCCATTTGCTTTTGATTGGCCTTTTCCAGATGTTACTTTATCTCAGTCTTCTCAGAATTTTTCTGAAGAATTTGCTGAGGCTGCACGACAGCTTAAAAAAGAAGCTCCAAGGATCCAGTTTGGCAAAATTGATGTGACACACCAACACGACTTGAGAAGAGAATTTAATATTCAAGCTTTTCCTACTGTGAAATTTTTTGTGAATGGCAGCAGAGAAGATCCCATAGACTGCAAAGGTAAACTTTCTCAAGCACTGATAAGATAATGATATATAATGACAGGATGTACCTATTACCCTGCTGAGAAGTAAAATATAGGTGCTCAGATAAAAAATACACAAGATGGAAAGCTGGTTTTGCCCATGGTGTTAAATATGCAATTGTCCCTGTACCAATACAGGAACTTGAGTCTGAATTAATCTTCCAAGGGCATAACTATCTTCTCTATATTAAGTTCACACAGTCAAATTAATTACTGGTGTTATTCCAGTGAGTACAGAATCACCCTAACAAGACAAATTACTCCCAGCTATTACAATAAACATTAATGAGTGATGCCAAATGAGAGGTGGGTATCCAAACTGCTCCCATTCCTCTTCTGGTCCACTGCAATTCCCATGGGCAGTGTGCCTATAGAAACAGGCTGGAGCAACACTACATCTAACAAAGGACTGGGAATTCACAGGGTCCTTAATACTGGCATGCTTCTTAAATGCTTTTCTAAGGAAAAGAATTTTGCCATTTAGCCATCAGAGGGAGCTCATATGTGGCTTAGAATAAAACATGAAATAATTTGAAGTATTTTACAGAAAGTTATTAAGCAAAGACAATGACAGACTTGAGCAACCCCAAAAATTCAGGTCTTATTAAACACTTATCAAAGTTTTGTTTTTCATAAAATGATGAACTTTTTTATCACAGGAGATAAAAATTGGATGACTTGGCCAGGCATCTGTTAGTGTACTCTGAGCACACACAGGTGAATCACATGTTTAAGACAACGAACAAAAAAAGGAACCCAAAGTTTGCCTCCTGAACCTGTACACAACCTGGTGCTAAGATATCTTTAACTGCTGAGCCCCCTGTGACTCCTGCTGAAACATGATCTTCAGTATTTTTAGCAACTTGTTCCTCCTTGCTATTGAATTTCTTGCCAAGTTCCCACCATCCAGACTTGTGCAAACAGCAGCCTCTGCACAAATGCTACCGAAAGCGTGATGTGCCATACTGAACTTTTATTAGAGGTGCTGATACCCAAAAGCAAAAGCCCCTACCTTCAGTCTCTGATTAAATCTACAGCATTGACAAGAAAACCTCTCTTAAACTGGCAAACCTGACAGATTTTCTGGTGTGAAACAGTGAGTAGAGAGAATTGTAACAACACACACATAGCTGCCCTGCAGCAGAGAGCTGTTATTTCAGGCACAGTCTCTAGCAAGATGCAAGAATTAGGAAACTGGCTTGTGCTTTGTACAAAGCAGATAGCACCAATTGTTTGGAGGACATGTACCACCAGCAATGGCTTAAATTACATTTTGTTCACTGGTAAATGCTTATGTGCAACACTGAGTAAAACCACATGTACACGTTTGACTTTTAAACTGCTGAGCATTGGCAATTGGAAATGTGCACTGGCCACCCAGTGACTTCCCATACAGGACTTGGTACATACCTCATGCCACAAAAGAAACTTCAGCCCTTGCCTAAATCAAGAAATTAATTCAATTCTTTATGGGAGATGGAATTTTTGAATGGGGTCCCTGGCAATGGACATAACATGAAAGCCAAATTTGTAAAATTATAATTTACGACTGCAAGGTCAGAATTTGGCCAGTACATGGGCTGATTAAAGGAACTCAGAAAGATTAACCAAACAGAAANGTGACAAGACCTCAATTCTGCCTTTAAACAGCAGAAGTCAAGCACTATGTGGCCACTAGATACTGCTCTGTGCTTTATTTAGCAGCCTATACACTCCAGAGCAGATGACTGCTTCACTTAAAATAAAAAACAAAGAAAGTATTTTAAACTAGTTCCAATGCTGCAAAACTGATGACAGTAAAATAGTCTGACTCAATTTTGATCTTGTTATACTGCTAAAATGCACAGTACCAGGACTTGCATCTCTGATAATCCACTTGTATTGTACATCTTGACTCCAACACTTAACTTTTTCTTTTTCATGTATGATTTTAATTAACCCTCACTCTGGTCCAACAAGCCTGTCTGCCATACAGGTATGAAAGGGCTAAGATTTGAATCACCCAAGCCTAAATTTATTGCCTCAAATTCCTCTGAAAAAATTATCATTTTAAAATGTTATTTTAAAGTAAAGCATTTTTAAGAGACTCATTCTCTAAAACTTCTGAAAGCTTAGGAGAATTTATCAAATAAACAGACTGATATAATCTCAGTAAAACTGGTAGTAGTAATTTGGAAGCAAAAAGATGGAACAATCCAGAACTAAATGGCAACTTTGACACTTCAGCTTTGTTTCTTATGTCTAAACTGAAGTGATGCTATGGCCCCACAGAGGAATTATAACATGTCTCTGTGCCTATCAGATCCCTCCTGCAGCATCAAAGGAACAATTTTGACACCTAATGTAATTGAGCAAAGAGTTCAATAAAATCTGCAATTGGTTTGAAGTCATTCTGGATGAAACCTTAGGTCGATAGCACTTTATAGCTTACAGTGATTTTGGAACACAAAATATTGCAGGACAGGTTTTCTACTTGCCTGAATTTCCTCATTTCTATTCTCCATGTGTGATTAATCATTTAACTGGACATAAAACCATTTGCAAGGTCTCAGAAAAAGCTGTACTTATCCACTCTTGGTTTTCTAGAGTCACAATAGTTTAAAAAAAAAAAAAATTCTGCCATTCATTTTAGCTTTTATTTTAACTCTCTTTTCCTTCCACAGGAGTCAGAAAAGCCTCAACATTTATTACATGGGTGAAAAGAAGAACAGGACCTAGCACTGTTTTAATCAACTCTACTGATCAGGCTGAAGCCATCATAAAAGCTAATGATTTAGCAGTGATTGCCTTCTTTAGGGTAATTATGTGGAAAGCTCAAAAGGCTGGTTTCTGTTCCAGCTTTGGGACATACTGCTTGCTATCACCACCAAATCCCACACATCCAAAAGACCTAGAACACACCAGAAAAACCCAGGCCCTCCATTTTCTCTACATTAAAAAACCAAACCAAAACAAAAAACAAACAAACAAAAAACCCCCCAAAAAAACTGTCTCTATTTTTTTCACACTTCTAGATAAGCAGCCCAGGCAGAAACAAGAAAATCTTAAACCACAGCACATTTCCCTAATCAGTACCTGGGCACAGAGACCCTGAGAAGTGCTTCTGAGAGCAGGATGCTCCAGCAGTGTTTGCACAGCTCTGGCTGGTCACAGCAGTGTTTCCTGCATCTCAGAGAAAGGGCTTCTGCCAACCTCTCCCAGATTTCTCTGGTGTGAAGAAGGCCAAATCAGCATGGATAGCAAGTCATAAAATATTACCACTGTATGTGATCTAACACATGTTGTCCCTTCTCAAGCAAATTCTACCAGTTTCCAGAGCAGAATAAGGTTCTTAAGATTTGGGCCAAATGCTAGTGATCGACAGTCAATAGAGTGAGCAGAATAGTAACAGCTTTTCCTGCCTTTTCAATGTGTCCTTGAAATCTTTAATATCTGGAAATTCAATCAAGGATTTTCTTTAACTAAAGAGACTTTTATTGTGATATCTCTCTGCCCATTTAAAAGCACAATGTCTGGACTTATACCTGAGCTGATAATACCCCAAATGTGCTGGCTGCAGTAGATAGTTCAAGTTTTGAGGATATGGAAAATAGGATTCATTACCAAAATGCCCCATAGCAACGAAGCTGGTAAACACATAGAACATAACAGGACAAACTGTGAAAATGCTCAGCACCCAGAATTTTGCTTTGCAGCAATCTGCTTGCAGCCGTTTAAGAAGGAAGGCAGTTTTCCAGTGCTGGGGGAAATTGAGAAGCTCTTTCTATCACAGTGATGCCAGAGAGTTCCCTGAACCACACTGATAGCAGATATTGCCTGCAGATGTGTTTGCCTGGACACTAGTTTTGCTCAGGGGCTGAAATGACAATGGATGAGCATGAGCTAGGGCATGTCAGAAATTTATTGGGTGGAAGCCAACAAAACAGGGTCCAAGCAAATAAAGAGCTGTATTTGGCCTTCTATTACTCACAGATTGCTCACAAATATGAGTGCCAGGATGTGTTGGAAGGTCTCAGCATAGAAATTGCTATTCATCTAGCATGAAATAATTGTCTGATTAAATCAAATCTGGAAGTGCCCTTGCCTTTCATCCTGCTTATTTACTATTAGTTTGAGGGTGGACAGCACAGTGACTATTTCACAGATGCAGGAGTCAAGGTCCCTGCCTTGAAGAGCACTCAGTCAAAAGCCCCAAATGTGCCAGTCAGCTTCTCTTGTGGGCAGAGGGCCCTCCTCTGTAATCCCTCCCCTCCTGTGCTGTGCAGGGGGAGCAGCTGCTGGCACGATCCCTGCCAGCCTGCAGAAGGCTTTGCAAAGGGTGGGAGTGCCAGGGGAGCAGGGAGGATGAGATCAGTGCAGAGAGCAGAGAGGGAACCCTACACCATCCCTGCTGAGCCAGGCCAGCCAACACAAACTATGTCACAGTACTCCTAGGATCCTCCTTTAGAGGTAATCCTGGAAAGAATTATCCATGTTACTGTTGTACTTGGCTCTTTACTTCACAAGCTTCTAGAGGCCTGCTTCACCTGGATATCTAAGTCCTACACATCTTAGCAGGATGTAGGGCAAAGTCTTAATAAATACTCCTTCTGGGACTAGGAACTTCACAATGACAGTGTGGAAGTCTTCTGTGACACAGCAAGAGATGTACCAGAGATGCCTTTTGGGATGACAGCCAGTGAGGACGTCTGTGCTAACTACGGCATCCAAAGGAACTCTCTTGTTGTGTTTAAGGAGGTAAGAGTACAGAAGTCTAGCAGGTAAGGTGTCATAACAGCTGTGGGCTATGGAAAGGCAGTCTGGGAATTTTTCAGGTTATATATAAATTTTATGCTTAAGAATATGGATATAATAGCTTTACTTTCCAATCTGCATTCTAATCAACATTTGCTGCTGAGTTCAGTGAGATTTGCAGACATTCACCTCTTTTCTTGTGTGTTACTTTTGACCTGGAATTTTCTTCCAGTCCCCAATAGAAGAAGTGGCCAACAACACATAACCAAAACTACACAGAGTAGCGGAAATATTTAGACTAGGAAGTAGTCAGACCAATGATTTCCTGAGTAAGCATATCTCACGGATAGTGTGAATAGATGTAGGAAAGATCTTTCAGTATGTCAACATTACTGAACAAATTAAAACTGTCACAGTACCTTGAATTTTAGCTGTAATCTTGTTCTGCAGTCTAGCTGTGAAATTCATTTTACAAGTGATGTAATTTCAGTTGCTGAAGATCATAAAACTCTCACTTCCAAAGCCTGTCATTTTGCTCCTATAGTTGAAAAGGGCACCAACCTCACAAACTTCACTATTTGTCCAGGGAAAACCAGTGCATAACGAAGTGCTTGAAGATGGCAGACAGGACAAACTGGGCCTGACAAGGACAATCAAAACCTTTACCTTGGATTTGGTCACTGAATATAATATTGAGGTATGTGCATTTCATTGCATTAGCAAAAACTACGGGAGAAAGGTAGACGCCCATGCAGAACAGGACCCAGGGAGCTATTCTGCACCTTAGGGAGTGAGAATTTTCTTTGCTCATTTGACAAGGCCACTCTTAAACACATCCAGAAACGCCAGCAGAACCCAACATGCAGCTCTTGGTCCAACCAGACCAACGATGCTTCCCTCTGGCAAGATGTGGTTTCCTGGAGGAGATGAGGAGCAGCTGGTGGAACAGTGAGCTCTGAGCATGCAAACACCTCCCTCCTGTGGAGCCAAGGCCTAGGCTAAGCTCAGTGGGATGTGAGGTTGGGAGGTCAGTCCCAATCCTGGCTCCAAACATTCCGACCCAAGGCAACACCAGAGAGCTCTGGACCAAGGGAAGAAGGAAAGAAACCAGCAGTAACTCTAGGTAGTGCAGGTAGGAAAGACATGGAAATACCTGTTCACCTGGGGGGCACCCTGTGCCTGATTATGGGGTGGAAATTTTCTCATTTGTATGAGGAAAAAGGTAGTCCTGTGCAGGGAACAGGGCTGCAAGCTGCTGATGCCACCTAGAAGGGAAGGAAGTGCCCAGCCAGGTCTGGCCCCCATAGCTCCTGCAGCTGGGCCTCCCTGGGTAACACAACCTCTTACTTCAGCATTAATTCTTCTGTGTATGTTATACAGTAGGTCAGATTAGAAGACCACAGTCCCTTCTGGCTGTAAAAATATATTAATATTTATGATGTTTTTCCTGGAACTGAAAAAAACCCACTCAGCACCTGCTGATTCTTCTTACTTTATCTGCTTTAAAACAAGGAAACAAAATCCAATGGTTATGGAAATGACTGGGAACTGAGTCTTAAAAAGTAAAATTTACAATAGCAGAACCTAGGGATACTGATCTGCTGAGCCTCTGATTCACTGTTCTGCCTACAAAGAGTGGAGCAGATGTTGAGTCTTTTGTTTCCCAGACATCTGTGAAGATTTTTGATGTCCCTGTTGAAAATCACATCCTGCTGTTCACCTCAACGAACTCGGAAACATTCAGTGAGATTTATGAAAACTACCAGTCTGCTGCTGCAGAATTCAGAGGAAAGGTTTGTAACACTGAATCCAGATTTGCAAATAGAAATGCCGAAAGATCAGTGGAAAACCACTCACCAACATTACTGGTAAAAATACACTGCTGTCAGCCCATCTTCTATCTCTATAATACAATTTAAAAACAGTTTCAGTAACCATTACTTGAATTTGTTAAGGACAAGCTGAAAGATAAACTTCACTCGGAAATGATTCTTTAAAACACAAAGACCAGATACGAGACACTGAAGAATAGTATATTATCTGGTAATAAAATATCACATATGGGTAAATACATATGGATTACAGGTGTTTCAGCTCTTCTGTCCTGTTAAGATTAATGAAGAAAAAGAATAAGCACTTTGGGGATAATTTAGAAGTGTTACTGAAAGACATGACAGCAAACCACTGTGAAAGGACAGAGGGAATAGCTTCAGCACTTTTGGCTGCTTTTGTATTTGTTGTTAACTAGCATCAAGGTGTAATAAAGTCCACAGAACTGCTGGATTTTGGTCTGAGACCAAAAATGATTCTGCACAATTTAAGGTTAGATCCTACCCCAGTGCCAAGCTCCACAGTCCATTTCTCCAAAATGGCTGAACCAAAGCTGGAACATCCAACCAGCTGCATGATTCTGTCTTTGTCATCAGGTATTGTTTGTTTTGGTGGATACTAATGAAGGAAGGAATGGACGAATTTTTGAATATTTTCGCATCAGGGACATTGATGTTCCTGCTGTGAGAATCCTAAATCTGACCAGTGAAGCCAAGTACAAAATGCCTGCAGATGAGGTGACTCTGGAGAACCTAAAAGAGTTTTGTCAGAGCTACCTGAATGGAAAAGCAAAGGTAAGTCCATTACTCATAAGACAGCTCTCGACTACACTAGCTAAAACATAACAACTTGGCAGAGCATCCCCTTTTCAAACTAGAACAGCGTCCTGTTGTGGTCACAGGAGCACACAGTAGGTTTATCAATCTTTCACCCTAATGCATTCATTTACAGCTATGGACAGAGCATTCCTCTGTATTTAACAACTGAGGTGGACTACAAAGTTTTCCAGTGTAAATACTGGATTGCTCATATATGGCCCAATATTTTAACTGATGCCAGCTGATTTCTTTTAATGGTTCAAAAACTCCCTATGTCTCAATCTTTCCAATACTATAATAGAGATACTTCCCTCCCTTTACTGGGGGACAGATGCAAACAATCATTGCAACATATTTTAAGGTTACAGAAATATCTAGTAAATAGAAAATTTACAGTTTCAGAAGGCATGAATGTTTGATATTTGTTTCAAGCAAGCTTAGCAAAGTGAATTTTCCCAGGGGGATAATTCCCAATGGTGAATCCAGCATTTGTTGCCATAATGAGGCGTCATCACACTTGTGAAAAATACATTAAAACGTTTTGCTTATTCAGTGCTCCTCAGGGTGATTTACAGGGAGAAAAGAAAGAGGAGTCAGTCTGAGAGCAGGCAGAATTTAAGTAACTTGAGTAGGTAGATCCCGTATTCAGTGCTGGAGTGGAGCAGAAGGATGGAAGCGGAGGGGATGTGGCCTCTTTCTCACCAATATCTGCCTGAGGGACAATCCCACCAAGGACAGCTTCCACGGGGCACATGTTCCTTGATGCTACTGTCCCGTGGTGTTACAGAAGAGAAATTCCCAGCTACTGCCCTGTAAATTGTAGAAGTCGTGTGGGGACCATGACTGGTGGTGAAGGCAGAAATTTAAGCAGCACTGCTCACTTTCTTATGTGTTTTACATCACTTTTGAGAGCTCACAACACATAAACTTTTCAGTAGTCCAGCTTGTGAACACTGGGCAAGAAGAATTCAGGACAAGGAATACAACTGTGTTCCAAAGGATCATTTTCAGACAGTCTGCTACAGAGTCTATTCAACAGAGGGGCAAATAATTCTGAGTACCAACTACCCAGGGGTGTGAGATCCCAGCTGAAGGGAGGCAAGGTGGAACCATGTGATGGTTGACCAGGATGTAATGCTATAAAAGAATTATCAGACAGTAGCAGAGCACATTTGGTAATGTCTCATCAGTCTCACATTGACCTGTGAACTGGAGTACAGTTTCCCAATGTTCCCTGCACTTTCACAGCAATGTTTCTGTTTCTGCTTAGCAACATCTCTCTAGCGAAGAAATTCCACAAGACTGGGACAAGATGCCTGTCAAAGTGCTTGTTGGGAAGAATTTCAACAGTATCATCTTTAATAAGACTGTGACTGTATTTGTTATGTTTTGTAAGTGTTACTGAATTCAGATTTTAAACTGCTTTAACATGATCAATTGGAAGGAAAAAAATGAAAGCTCATGCTTATATACCAAGTTAATCTTGGTACTTTACAGTATCTGAGCGCAATGAATTTTGATTGTTTGTGGAAAGAATTGAAGAAAAAATTGTGTCATATCTATGGAAACGCTGTGATACCTTTGCTGACTTAGTGCTGCACTGAGTAGCACTGGATTTCTTCAGTAAATATTTGTCAAGGCCATATCAAATCTCTGTGTTGAAAGACAACGCAACACTGGAACACCGTGGTGTGTGATGGAAGTGTGCTGCACAAGAGCAGTCAGGTTGCCCTCCTAAGGCAGAAGGAGAGTTAAGTGAGATTGTCTGCTTCTAATGCTCTAGGATTAAATCCCAGATAGGAATTGTAGTTCAGGAAATTATAACTCTTGTTTCCCTCCTCTGCAAAGGATGTTGCTTCCTTCCATAATGCTTTCCAGCAGGAAAGCTCTGCTCTATCCTTGTACCAGCCAGAAGGGATTAATTTGTGCCTTAGTTACTTCAGTAAAGCTAACATGCAGCATTAACAGAAATATAGACAACTAGCTGTACTGCCCTGAATTCCAGAAATTCCTAAAGGTAGTACACTCCTGCCACCCTCCTTGCTGGCTGCAGCTGTGTCACTTGCACACGTAATTTTTACATTTCAGTATTGTGAACAAACTGAATGAACTGAGCAAGAATTGGATCAAGTCCTCTGGAAATTAAAGGCTGGTAAAGGGAATGTACTGTATTCAGTCAAGTGCTCTGAAATTTTAGTTCTATACAAACTAAGTATGAGCACTGTTTTCCTGACTGAAAGACTGCCACTGTGTTGTGAACTTTTTACAGGGATATTGGGCTCTCAGCAGTTTGCCTATCTGTTAATCAATGGAGTGCTCAGAGTCAAAACAGCACCATAACTCAAACTCCTCTTTCTAGAGTCAACATGGCGTGGTTTATAAACACAGTTAATTTTAGTATGCAAGAAGTATTCTGTAGTTGTGACAAGTATTTCAGCACAGGAATGATGCAAGACTTAACATGGGTTGCGCTGGTTATTTGGCACAGCTCTTCAGCAAAGTAGTGCAAGTCTTGTGTTTGTTACATAAGAGTCATCAGAGGCTAAGGAGAGCTAAAGCAGCACTGCTATCAAGAAATGTGTTATTGAATAACTAGTTATCACTGCAAGGAAATGTGAAATTTGTGAAGGGCAAATGGTTTCAAGTAGATACTGAGTGCAACTGGGACCCCAAACCCTGATAACCTGGAGGGCTAGATATGTCTTCACCACAGGCACTTCTGCGTCCTTCTAATTTTATTTTAAAATTTGCAGACGCCCCTTGGTGCCATGAGTGCAGAAAACTCCTGCCCATCTGGGACAAGCTGGGAGAGCAATATGAAGGTCATGAGGACATCATGATTGCAAAGATTGATGTCACAGCAAACGACCTCCTGTCTGTGGGGCTGGCCCGCTACCCATTCTTCACGCTCTTTCCTGCTGGCTCCCATTACCGGGTGAGGTTTGGGGAGGGCTGTGGAGGCACAGCTGCATACCAAGGCAAAGGGCTGTGCTTGCACACGCATCACAGGGAGAAAGGAGTCCTTTCACTAAGAAAGATTGGGTCCTTTTCTGCTCAGCACTGGCTTCTGAGCAGACACTGCTGCCAAGAACCTGAATGAGAGGAGAACCTTTCTATCATCTCATCCTATACACCAGGCAAGAGCTCGGGTACCCTTTACTCACTTGGACTTCAAGTCCTTAGGGCCTCACATCCTGCTTTTTAACCATCTCCAATCAGCCTGTTGGGTTCTAGCAGCAGTCTCAACTTGGAGTAAATCTACAGATACTTCCTGATGACTGTAGTGCCTTTTTACTTTAAACCATGAGAAGAGATGTTCTGTCAAAGACCTACTTCTGCTCCTTGTTTCCAGAGCATGTATGATAAATGTCTCTAAAATGTTGTTATGGCTCTTTTTCCTCTACATTTTCACAAAACCCAAATCAAAAACTTTCTTCTATAAATTTAAGACATATTTTTACTTCATTCTGGTATCCCAGCTTCCACGGGTAATAAATATTTGTTGTCACGACCAATGATTTTTGCAATATGCTACCTAATGAATCAGCTATGTCACACAATAATTAGAAAATGCTGCTGAAAGTGGAGGCAAAAAAATATTAAATAGCTACATTCTCCATCTAAATGTAGATTATCTAATTAAAAAGAAAATATCACTGAAGTAAAAAAAAAAAAAAAAGATACCACTATAATTAAGGCATTACTAAGCTTTACATTTTTCTTCTTAGTAGTAAACTTAAATTAAATTCTAAGACATTTACCCATATCCTCATTTAATCTTTGAGAGATTTCCCTCTCAGATGTGCATGCACAGCTTCTGATGAATTGAACTACAATCCTGCACACTCACATGTTTAGTCTTCTTGCAGAAAAGCAGAAACCCATTAAATGTTTGCAATAAGTCAGTTTGCTAAAAACCAAATAAACAAACAAAAAAGCCCCAAAGCAGTAAAAACTTTAATTAACTGTTAAGGAATTGTTTCATACTTAAAAATACTATGGAATTAAAGGGTATTTGAAATCTCAAGTTCTTCCATGTGTACACATCCCAGTAAGCAGTGCAGGAATCAGCTGCTTCTCTGGATTTTCAGGGCTTCAGGCTCTTAGAAATTGCTGTTCCAGCCATCATTAGAGTCGATAAAAATCAAGACTCATCTGAGAATGTTAATTGCCTCTGGAGAAATAATATAATCTTTCTCAAGAATCTTAAACTTACAAACATGAAAGCCATAAAAAAGTAGTTTCAAAGCTGCCACATTTTTATTAAAATGGAATGGAAATACCAAGCTTTTGGTATATCAAAAGTGCACAATTTTAGTGAACTCACCAGTCTGGAGGTGTTTTGTTTACAGTTCTTTGAAGTCAAATCAGGTGTAAGAGTATCCAGTGTAAAGTAACACAACATTATGGGGCTCAGTGGGAGTGAGCTTAATCCAGTTGAGGATCAGCCTCCACCTATTTCTAAGTATATTCAGATAACAGCAGACAATTCCCAATGACATGTACATGAACTTCTACAACTTTTTGCTGAAAATCTTGTGAAAAATCCTTTTATGCTTCCAGAGAGCAAAGGTTTTTTGGGGAGGAATCTTTAAAATACAATATTGTGCTTAGATCTACTCAGAAAATTTTAAAGCTCTAAACTGAAACTACTTCTTTCATTAAACTTTCCCAGAAGAAAATCCTCAGGAAATCCCCAATTTAAGGTGAAGTATAAGAAAATTAATGTCCCTGCTCATCTTCATCCTGTTCTTTCAAGCTGTGCAACAGTGTATTTCAAAAAATTTCAAAACTATTCCAGAATTTGACTTTCCATCAAAATCTTTGAACAGCTTTGATTAGCATGGCTGGACACTTAAAAGACTCTGCTCTTCAGAATATCTTGCCAGTGTTTATTGTTAAGCACAATAAAAACCCCACTGATGTCAGTAGCTGGCAGGATCCCAAACTAGTACCATAAAATAATGGTTGTTTTTTATACAAATCCTTTTCTTCTAAGGAATATACATCTATTTCTTCTTTACGCTCAATTTTCAGATGATGTTGGAACCTGCTGTGCCTCTGCCTCTGCTTTCTAAACTAAGCACAAAAGTCTAGAGTTTGGTCAGTCTAAAGAACCAAAATCCTCCACCATTATTTCCAAAATTTTGTGCACAGAGTTACATACTTTAATTCTTTTTTTTTTTTTTTTTTTTTCCAGGAAGTGGCCTATACTGGGGAATATACATTGGAGGCATTTTCTGAGTTTTTAGAAGAGCAGAGAAAGACGAAAGCAGAGCCAGGAGAGAAGGTGGGCACTTGGTGCAGACACTGCTGTGCAGTGCAGGCAGGTTCCCAGCTGCTGGGGACATTCCTGAGCTGGCTGTGGCACAGCCACTCTCCTGGGCCAGTGCTGGGGTGGCTCTTACCAATCCATAGCTGGATCCACCCCACAGCAGCTGCAGTCACATACCACAGCCTGGCAGGCATGCACCCACTCACATCCCTGTTTTTGTCCCACAGAGCCCTCCTCTCCCCTGCTCATGTTGTCCCAGAGTCCCCACATCCACACTGGCAGTAAGCACTGCATGACAGAAAGGAGACTGCACTCTCACAGCTGTGCAGAAACACTTGCTCACGATTTTAGCTGGAAAAAAACCAAGCCCCAGGTAATTGTCCACCTCATTCTGCTGCACTCAGTGCAGCTTCTCTTTTTCATAAAGCAAGGACACGGCTGAGAGTAGATGATGTCCCTTCTCTGAGCAATCTGGTCCTGATTATTGTCCTGCTCCTCAACCCTTTCTTCTCCACTGTAAATCAGACCAGAGAAGTGTTTGCTGTCCCACAGCTGCCTGTTATTAATCACAGACACTGCACTGCAAAAAGACACACGGTAAGTGAGCAGTGTGACTGATGGCCACACAGAGGTCTACAAGCAACAGAAAAAATCCTGGCATGTAAATGGAGACACTATCCACCCAGAATAAGAATCCTAAGCTCTTTCTACCCAGAAGTGAAGTGGAATCACAGGGTAGCAATTGTTATTAATACTTTTTTCAGCTAGTAGGAAAACTGTCTGTGGGTGGAGAAACAGTTTTGAATTTTCAGACTCATTTCCACCAGAGGCTTTGATTTTTTTCCTGCATTCAGTGCTTCAATATGTAGTTACTGATGGGGAGAGATGATTAAACTGGTACTGGGACACAGAAGGCAGCAGGGCAGGACCAGAAACCAACCTTTGCCCAGTCACTGCACAATTCTGCTTTTCAATACCCAAAGCCTACACCTGATGTCTGCCTCTTGCAGGGTCCTTAGTGCTGTGTTTCAAGCAGATCTGTTGAGTTCTACACAGAATCTTTTATATGCAATATCTGAGCTCTGCATGTTCTATTGTCTCTTTTCCATCCTTTATTTCACATAAAAGAATAAGTAAAGAAATAGATTAGAAAATACCACTCAAAACCATTCTCTGTGTAGCAGAAGGGGTAATTGGCGATCTCTCATCTGTTCACTTTTCCCACCCTTAGCTGACACCCACCAAATGTTCCCAGAAGATTGCAGTATTAGGTCATTCATAGTACAGTTCTTGAGATGAACTCCCCTCTTGGAGTAATTCTCCTTCCTCACCTCAGGGCATTTACAAACACACAAACCAGATAAATAGGGTAGTTTCTTTTGAGATTGCTAAACAAAGCCAGTCTTGTGCCTGTCAGCACATGTGGTATTCTAAGCTCATATTAAATCTTCACACAAAGCTTCATCTAAGGTTTGCCATAAACTAGCGAAAAGGTTTGAAAACAAAGTGCATTTTAGCAACAGCTGCACTATTTCTGACCTCATTAACAAGACCTCAAGTTCCTTGGCTGAAAAGATGAAAATCTGCATTTAAACTAATCTTTTTTTTTTTTTTTNAAGACTTCTTTGTAGGAAACTAATTTTTTTTTTTTTTTTTTTTTTTTTTTTTTAAGAATTACCAGAGTAATTGTCTTTGTGAACACTTGTAATAAGCAATTTTCCTTCTGCATTTCCTTTTTTAAAAGGATCCTTTGGGAGGAATCAAAGAAGATTTCAGCCAAAAGGAAACTGTAATAACAGAGAAAGAACTTTAATAGTACAGAGAAAAAGAAACATTCTGAGGATTGTGGGGAATCCTTCCTGGAAGGAGCTCACTGGAAGAATGACTCATCTCAAGTGAACACANTTCCATATCTTTGGCTTGTTATATGGAACTTCTCTTCTGAATCCAATTTAGCTCCTAGTTTTACTGGGATCAGTTCTCATGGGTTCTTAATGTACTCTCAATTTTGCTTAAACAATGGCTTTATTATTAATAAAAGTCTTCTTTGAAAGGCGTGTGTGCCATGGCAAACAGATCAAAATATAAAATGACACTATCTGAACAAGACCTGCAACCAGATTGCAACTGATTGCTCTCCAAAACAGCCCTCTTGTTTTCAGAGGAGATTAACTGCTCCCAAAAAGAAGGGTTTAACAAAAAGCATACCTAGAGTGATCTTTAGAAAAAGTCATTGAAGCTAGGGGCTGTGCCCAAAGGGGCAGCAAGGCACAGTTCATGATTCTTTAATTATCAAGCAGTAAAAAAATGCAGAAATAGAGATATAATTTAATTCCAGCTAGAAAAATACTATAGCTAGTGCACAAAGTTACAAACATGACTCACATTTTAGTCACATGAAGTCCCTTAACCACCCCTCACATGGAAAAGAAGTGAAACAGGTGAAACTGCTGGACAATAGTAATTTTTTTCCTGCAAGGACCAGACAAAGCAGAAATAATTCTGAAAATTTGAAACCTTTTCTTACATGACAGAGAAGGAAGACCACTTATCAGAATTTCATTTCAGAAACAGGTGTTCAAAATCTCTGTTTCCAAATTTTTAATCAATTGGATCCAGTAATCAATTGGAGCCAATAATCACTTCTTATGTAAGCAGGGGGAAAAGTAGGGAAACCTTAGAAAAGGAGGGAACACCTATTTGAATGGCAGAAGGCTCCATCAGTGTAGTGATGAATACAGCACTGAGAGAAAGCATGGAGACCTCCTAACCCTCACCTGTCCCACCAGTCAACAAGAGAGGGACAGCTTTAAAGTACTGGACTTCTCACATTTTGTGGTTTGCTAAAAAGGGCAGCTCATGACAGGAGGTTTGTTTGCTATCCAGGTTGCAGAAAGTGATTAAATAAGCACACTTCAGGATTTAAGGTTAATGATTAACTTTGCTTCACACAGTTCTTGCAAATAAATAGGACTCCACATGCCCCACACCTCAGGAAGCTGTCAGCTGGCCTTCACTGATGAGGAGGTAACAAGGAGACACAGATAGTAAAACAGTTTATCTTCATTCCCCATGGGCACAGTTTAATCTCTGCTGGGGTTGATGTTCACTGGGACTGCAATTAAATCCAAATCATGGAAAAGGATTATTGTGGAAGCATGTTCAGTGCTAGATCATTCCTGTATATGGTCCACCCGGGTTTTGCTGGTCTTGGACTTGTTTTTTTGGGCAGTTTACTGGGACTGTCTGACATTGGTGAAGAGCAGGGGCCAGATGGGTTCCACACATTCAGGTTTTCTGCCAGAAACATTGCCTACATGGGAGAAGGAGCTGAAAGCTACGCAGGAAAACTACAGCTTAAAGGTCAGCATGGTAGAGGTGAGAGATGGGAACCACTGCCAAGTTATAACTGTTTGAAGCAAAATTTTTCTTTGAAGGTCCCAAATTAAACTCTCATGTTTTTAGTACAGAGTAAATTTTTGATAGAACTGCAATACAGAAGAAACCAAATGATACTGCCTTGGTGGCAGGAGGAAAAGATAGGATGGTCTAAAAGGTTCAAGCTAAGTCTGCTGTGGACGGATGCTCCAGCTGGACAGGGTGGGTTGCAGGTTGTGGTAAATGCTCCTCAGCACCCTTGTTCAGAGGACTTAATTTACAAATACCACAGAAAAAAAATGACTAGCCAGTTTGACCACTGAGATGTAGCAAAAGTACCTCTCTCACACACACTGCAGTCAGGTCTCCTTTGGATACCAGACATGAGTTCTCTGGGACACTCCCACTGGAACCTGGGCAAAGTAAACCTGGCCACTGCTGGATATTGGGTTTCATTTGACTTTCATTTAACTTTGGGCATTCATTATCACACAGAAGCCTGCATTTGATATCGTGGGAGATCAGATTGGGAAGGGAATGAGATGAACTGAATCCCAAAGAGAGGGAAGTGTCAGTGTGCTTTCCCTTTGCTTCTTGAAACATGATGAAATCTGAATGGCAAGCAGTGCCACCGGTATGTTTTGAACAACTATTAAACACAGAAACTATAATCTTTTAATTAGTTTCCTTCCAGAAAAAAAATAGAGCAAGCAATATTCAGCACCAGTCTGTATCTGGCAGATGGGTTTACCATTTAAGATAATGAAAATAAAATTAATTTTCACTGCGTCTACCCACTGTATACAAGGCTCAATCCTGAAACTGCTATCTATCCTATTATGAGGTGCAAGATTACATTTTAATGAAAACATGTGACATCTCAGCAAATGATGTTCTCATTTCTGTTCCAGCCACTCTCAGATGTGGCGTCAAGACAAGGGGCTGAGTGCAGACTCACATGCCATGCCCTGACGCATGACAAGAGTTGCAAATCTGCTTCATAGAACGTGTGCTAAGAGCCTGCCTGGACCACATCTCTTCCTTGGTCAAAATTCTGCGTCTATACTGCCTGAGTTCCTCCAAGTCTCCACTGTGACAGAAGGAGCCCATGGTGCCAAACAACTGGCCTGGCACTTTGCCTCATTATCCCTTTGACCCAAATCAGGCACAGAATATATCCCTGGAAAAAAAAATTTTAAAGTGTCACAAGGAGAATTGAGTCCTAAGTGTGTGAAATGCAATCGCTTCCCCAAACTTTGCTAAGTCAAACACTGCTTCTTTTATTTTAGCCTAAACATGAAGTGAATCAGTTTAATTTTAAAGAGTACATAGTTATAGCCATGTTCAGACATTCTAAATATTACTTAAAGCCATAAAAAATTTTAGAATCAATATTTATTAGCCAAACTTGTTTCTGTAAATGAATACCAATATTTTGAATGCCCCACTCACATGAATAATCTCCTCATGCACATAAATAAGCCCTATCAATTAAGACAGACAGGACTAAGTAAAGAGATATGAATGCATACCAGCAATGGAGCTGCTTTAATCTGCTCTGCCAAGATGATTTGGGTATCAATATGGATCAGAAGAAACAACATTCTCCGCTAGGAATCATATTTATAAAAAACACCACAAAGTTTAATATAAAAAAGGGATGAACTTGAATCATCCTCAAGAAATGCTGACTTGTGTTTTTATTCAATGATAGCCTATTCTACCTTAAAATATAAGCTTTGAGCACCTTGCAGATAGAAATTAATCTCATTAAATTCTATTCTTAAATCCTGGAAGAATAAAGAAGAAATAATCCTAGAGTAAAGAAGAAAAATATTGTTCAGAATTGACCATCAATCATTGATGCTCAGATGAAGAGGAAAAAAAAATCCAGTCCTAATGAGAGTTATAATAATTCTTTTCCTCTTTACAACAGATTAATCCTAGCTTAATTTCCCTGGAATTACTTTCAGCTGGCAGTAGCATAACAATAATACATTAAAAGAGATTAATACAAATACAAAACAAATGCTCTGACTGTTCTAAGAAAATCTCCTTGATGTGTGACAGTGGCATAGTTAGTATAAATCTAAAGGTCTGGCTTGGAGGTCAGAAACTCCTGTTAGTAGAAATAGATGTGTGCTATATGCCTGAAGACTGATGGGATATTCAGAGAGGTGTCTAAACCAGTATTTCAGGCATTTCATTCAGAGAATTGCCATGTCAACCTCGTTAGGAGGTTTGACACTCCTGTCTTTCCGTTCTCTCACACTGCTGATAGCAAAGAGAGGAGAATTTGCTCCAGGGGCACAGTGATTTAATGCAGATATATTAACATAAAGGAACAACTCACAAGTTCATAAAAATATGCTCTTGTGTTAACTCGAGTGGATTTGGACCAGTGGAAATTGCTTGGCTCAGATATTTGAAAACCATGTTTGGTGTAAGTGGCTGTGACAGGGGAAAGGAGCCCCTTTCACTGGAAGCTTTGCTGTGGGAAAAGATGTAAACCCATTTGTCCCCTGGGCTTGTGGCCACGCTGCTGTAACTGTGCATCAGGAGTCTCACACAAGCTGTCAGCATTCCACTCCAGCTTGTGTCCAGCTCAGAGGGCTTCCAGGAGCATCTCACTCCTGCTCACGTTTCATATTTGATTCACCAGTTTGAGAAATGTCTCGACTGAAGGGCCAAGCAGCTCTGTCCCTGGTTTTGGAGCAGGCAGCTGCTCCTCCTGCACCAGCAGGATCACACATTGCCCAACGTGTCCTCAGGTTGCAGTTTCTGAGAATCACCTTGGAAATATTTGCTTTCTGTGAAACATTGACAGAGTTAAAGCTGTCCGCTCCTCTCACTGTTGAACAATGTGCAGTGGCTGCCTTTTCACCAGAGCCTGCCAGCTCCACACCAGGTCCTGCGTGGGGAATTTACTGCCCAGGGACCCTCACTATCCACACACTGGACCTGCATCACCACTTAAACGCCACACAGTGAACATAATCAGCTAAGGAATCATTTTCTCCCCCCTCCCCAGGAAAAAAAACATGCTGCATTTAATTTGAGCTCTCCTGGGCAAATGCATTTTACCAATAACTGCAAACAGTGAAAAAATAAATATTAGTAAAGCATTTAATTGGAATCCTGTTGAAAAACACTTTCTCCAGCACAGCTTCGAACAAATGCTGCCTTCTTGCCAAGTACAACATAGGTAGAGTCATAGCTACACAGAAGAGGCTCAGGACACATGTGAACATCATGGCCGAAGCCTGAGCTTTTCAAAGCACGTGTTTTATAGACTGAAGTAATCTGGGAATTCTGCCTGGATTTTCCTTCTCTGGCCTTGGCATTTTTGGGAAGATGCTGGTTATTTCCTAGCACCCACACCACATGCTAACAGAGTCCTGAGCTAAACCAGCAGCCTGGGAAAGCATTCTCTCCAGCCTCTACATGCCAGGGCACATCACCAATTGTTGCCAGAAAAACAGTTCTTTTAGACCTGTAGCAGATTAAAGGGTTGATAAAAACTAGCTAGGATGATTTTCCCTCCCTTAGTTTGACACTGGAGGGTGTGCGCCTGCCTTGCCTCGCTCTCCTTGCCTCCAAAGCACTGCTATTTGCTGAGGAAATAAAGAATTTTCAGGAGGAAAACCCACCCTCTTCCACATGCCCTGATCCTTTTCTAAAACAGCTCTTGGCCAAAGTCTAATAACTTCAACAGACCAAGGTATTTGCCCAGAAATCACATTTGCTTGGAAGGGTCTGAGCACGACGCAAAAATCTGTACCAGTGTTTTAGCCTGGCTGCACAGCATCAGGTGCCTCTGGGAATACCTGGTTTAAAGGTGGCAACTGCAGTCTTTGTAAGAGCCAAGTGTGGGGTGCAACAGCTTTCTAACTGGCATTAAATACCTAGTCTAGTCAAAACTGTTTTTGTTCTAGTCCTTAATAATTCCCGTGTAATCCTTTATGAAGAGTCATTGAAAGAAGAGACTGGACACCTTTTAATGTTCACTTAATTGACAGTCTTGCTGTAATTTTTTCTGTGTATTTTTCTATTTGAAACCCTTTGACTAAAATGCTGCTTGGCATAAGAGTTCTTAGAACAGTTCCTCAGAAAACACACGGGTGTGGAAATTTGAAAAATGTGCTCCCCCAGCAACCAGAGGAATTCATACAAGACAAGGAGAATGGTCTTCTATGGAACACTCATTGGTGAAAGTGAACCATAATTTGCAATACATGCAAAGAACATCCTTATAATAAATGAATCCCTTCGTTTTGAAATTTTGCAACCTGAAACCTTCCCTTCCAATCAAGAGCCACTGGGTTCGTTTTTTTTTTTTTTTTTTTTTTTTTTTTTTTTTAAAGAGCAAATTCTCATTTATATTGAGAGCATTATGAAATACTTCCCCAAATATGTTTATTCTTCTACACCCTTCTTCCTACTAATTTATCCAAACCTAGCATGACAACACATTACAATCGTATGGCCAAAGATGTGAAATCTTGTGTGACGGGAAAATCAACACAAGATGTTGAACGAGGGCAGCTGAAGGAATCCTTCTGTAGGAGAGCAGCTTTGGGTGAGCCACAGGGGCTCCAAGGGCGGCTTCCCGGGAGCCGGGTCGGGATTCCAGCGGGATTCCCACGGCTCCACCGCCACCTGCTGGGGTGTCCGGGCATCCCTCCCCGAGCCTGGCCACGCCACGGCCACCCCGAGGTCACGGCCCCTCCGAGGGTCCCCGGTACCCAGCACACTGCCCGGGCTCCGGGCGGCCCGGGGGAGCAGCAGAGCGCCGGAGCATCGGCAGTGCCAGGGCGGCTTCAGACAGCACAACTGACCAGGGACTACCTGGTGATTAACGCTGGCATCGAGCCGTTTAGGAAGGGTGGAACTTTGGCCAGTTGGAACTGGTCTGACAGATCTGAAACCAAGAAGAAAGTTCAATCTGGAAAGTAAAATTGAAAATATCTTGACCTCGGTCCAAAGCCCTAATACGTCCAAGTTATAACTGTATGTCAATGCATGAAATCACAACAATGTCTTTTTGAGGAGTAAAAAAACCTGTCCCTTTCTACAGATTTGAAACACTTGACTGAACTACATAAAAATTTGTTATATGGGACATGCCGGATGATTGGAACATTGGTCAAATTGAATTTCTCACGTAAAAACACCTCACTACATCAGAGCTATATGTTAATAATACGTGGAGAAGCTGCAAACACAGCATTGCTATGTCTATCATGAGATCACGCTGCAGTTTAAAGAATGACTCTCTAGTGTTTGCAGAAAAGACAGAGTTCAGCCATCTTTACAGAACTACAGTCCTGACAAAACAAATTCACAGCAAGGGTAATATCCCTGGACAGCTTCCTGATCCTACTAAACCAGCCATTATGCATGGTCTAGATTTTTGCTCTTTTTAATATCCCACTGGCTTGTTCCTCCAATATGTTTCTATTTTGGATGACTTCCAAAATCTGCCCAGTTCTTCTTTACTGTATTTTCATTACCATTATTTCCTATAATACTTCTTTAGCATCCTGCCTCTAGTAGTCTCTCCTCTCTTCCTGGGGCTAAACCTGATGTACTAGAAGGATGATACACTCGTGCTTACAGAAAAGTTGATCTTCAAATACAGTCATGTACTGACACCAGTGGAGAGTGAGTTACAGGTGACCAAGGTTCACTTCTGTACAAATGAATTCTTTGTATGTGGGGGAAAATTCAAATACAGGCAGAAAAGTTACAGCTGATTTTGCTCTCAGCATTTTTCAAAGCTAGGTCAAAAATGTAAGAATTTGTTCCCAAACAATTAACTGACTGACAGAGTTAAAACACCATCTGCATTCTGTGCCAGGCTGGGAGCATCCCCCCAGCACCACTGCCTTTGTAACATCACACTCAGATGAATTTACACATTTCACAAGGACACTGACACACGGCCATTCTGCCACACTCAGAACTCAGCAACTGTTTGAATTAACACTCGGTTGAACTGACTACAAACAAAACCTTTACAAGTTTACATAAACATGATTAAGCCTGTTCACTGTTATTTTCCTTAGAATCATAGAATATGCTGTGTTGGAAGGAACCCCCAAGAATTATCAGTTCAGGACAGCCCCAAGGATCCCACCCTACACCTGAGAGCATTGTCCAAACACTCCCTGAACTCTTCCAGCCTTGGAGCCCTGACCACCTCCCTGGGGATCCTTCTCCAGTGCCCAACCACCTTGACTTGCCCAGTTCCTCATGCACTTCATTTTCTGGTCACCACGGCTGCTGCACCAAATGCATGGAAATGCAGAGAATTCTCCTCCTGAACCAATTCCAAAAAGAAATTTAAAATATGGAGGAGCTTCTTCACAGTCTTGGATTTTGTGAATCTGCATTTTGAACTGAAAGTTTTTAAGCACTGACTTCAGAATACCCTAAAATACAGTAAAATGAAAATAGACATGACCTTATTTTAAGAGTCAGAATTCTCATCTGGCCCCACCAAACTTTAGGAGGTCCTGGGACAGGTTTAGCTTAAAAGATAAATAGGTAGATGCAAAAAGCTGAAGCCCAGTTTGTGTCAGAGTTGCAATTTTCTCTGTGTATGGGAAACTCCTCCAGACTTTTGACGTTTTCAGTAGTAGCAGGAGTTTTTGCTGTCACTCCTTTTTCTTATTGATTTGTTGATTTTAATTTTCTGTTGTAGAATTTGATGAAAACAGCAACAGGGTCAGACACATATCCATGGAGCTAAGCCGATGAATACACTGTGAGGACCAAATAATAATTTAAACTTAATTTGATTTATATTGTCCTAATTTAAATTTTTATTTGCTCATGAACCTGACCACTGAACACAATTAAAAGTTGCTCAAGTCGCTGTGTTGGATCAACCCTTCCAGGTTCTCTGACTACAGTTTTGATTTTAAAAGCCAGGTTTTTTCTGCTTTCCCCTCTCTCTGAAGAGGCAAGAGGGGAAAAGGGGATGTTACAGCTTTACACTTGCTTGCTATGATGGAAATGAGTGAGGCAGAGTTTGTGTTTCCCTGCACAAACCAGCTTTTTTTGGACACAAACACCACTAATTACTTTCTCTTCATATCAGAGGATATCAGAAAAATTATCTATATTTAGTAGACTCAATATAACATTAGGAGCAGGATGAGGCTTTGGAGGAAAACACAAGAATATCTTATTCAGGAGAACTCAGCATTTCTGGAAGCTTAATGCTATCAAACCATTTGCTTATAGAGAGAATGAATTTGATTAAAATTTCTGCTATCCTTTCAATCTTATGGGTTCTCAGCAGGAATCTTTTAGAGGACAGAAAGACTTCTGCTCTGTGCATGTTATTCCTTCTGTGGATCACACTTCTCCACACACACTACGCCATGCTCAAGCAGATAACAAATGACAGACACAATCTCTTATCTTCATCGTGTTCTATCCCTTCTTCCCTCCTGTGTTCTTCTAGTGTCACAATAAATACAAAGGGAGGGCAGAGAGAAGAAAAGAGAGGAATATTGTGGAACGAAGAGATGCCATGGGTCTGGGGAGACACCAAGCCACTGACTAAATATGGGACTCCCACAGGAAGGAAACTTAAAAGTGGCAGCAGGTAGGACAGGACAAGTAAAGGTCATGACAGGGGATACATATAAGTATGAAGAACTGAAGGAGAAATGAGAGAAATGGTTTTGTAAGAGATGAGAAGCTCTGCTGCTGGCTACTTCTGCATCCAGTCCCAAATACAGCCCTGGGGTACCTCAGACACCTCACACATACAAGACCAACTATCAATGCAAGCCTCCCTCAACCACTGCTGACAAGAGCCTCTGGATTCCACTATGAAATTATTTTAGCTTGATTCAGAAAGCCTTTACTTTGGGGAAACAGTTTTAGTGCAGTTTTATTGAACCCCAGAAAAGTGACAGACAGAGGAGAACCTTTCCGCTAAACCTGATATAAAACCTGCCAATAAGATATAAAACCAGTTTCAATTAAAATAGTGCAGGATGCTGCGCTGGTTTCAGTTAGAACCTAGCCCACAGAAGTAATTGACCAATCAGAAAAGTGTACGCCTCTGTGCATACACATTTTAAAAATCAAGAACCCGGAAAGGAGGCTCTCTTTGTTTCCGGCGAAGACTGAGGTAACATCCCAGCTCCGCCGCACCCGGGCCGGGCCGGCCCCTGCCGCATGGCCG